>JAZKJV010000345.1:572776-741101 GCA_037367405.1 Ottelia alismoides
TTTGTATTTACTGTGTTTCCTTCAAAATTAATCAGGTATTTGTAAATTTGCTTTGGTTCTTTGTAGAATACAATTCATATTAGCAATTAATGCATGCTTCTTTGTAGCGATTATATGATTTTTTGTATAATAAATTTTATATTGTTCTTTGTAAAAATGCAGCAGACATTCACGCTAAATCCATAAGTAAAATACAACCATATATGTACAATACTCATCCACAATGTATAATGCACATTCAAAATGTGTAATACACATCAAATATACAAGATATATAAAAAAATGACAATTTTCATTCGCACGAAATTGTTATGTAAAATACATATCAGATATGCACAATACACATCAAATTTGTATAACAGACATCGATATTGTATAATACAAACGAAAAATATATTTCGACGTAACAATTCTGTGTCGTCCACTTCCGCCTTGTTGATGACGACGCGAATGACATCGTTAACTGCTCCATGTCGATGTTGAAGACAGATATGAAGAGACGAAGAACTTCATGTCGATCATGCGTAGTTGTCCACGTGAGGACGGAGATAACACCGAGCTCCATGTCGACGTTGAAGACATCGATGAAGGGTGCGAAGAACCACCCGCCGACCATGTTGACAGTGAAGATGGAGACGAAGATGACGAAGAGGATGACAAGGCCTGTGAAGACGACAGAGAGGAGACATGTGACGTGCGCACGATAGAGACAAGCGACGACGGAGACGAGCGACGAGCGACGGTGGAGATGGAAATGGAGATGGAGACGAGCGGCGGTCAACATCCTCCTCTTCCTCTCGCGGTCGACGTCCTCCTCCTCCCATTTTCTTGAATGCGAGATTTTGAAATGAATGGAAAGATGAGAGAGTTAATGAGATATTTGAGATGTACGTGTGGGATTTTTGGAAAGATTGGGAGAGAGATTAATGAGCAGATTAATTGGGTTGTTACATACTATATTTAGATAATGAACAATGACCAAAATGGGTTTTTGGTTAATTAAATTATAATTATAATATGCCTTTAATAACAACCGACGGATTGAATATGGATGCATGGGATTGTTGGCCTTCCTTAGGGATGGAAGGACCATGTCTCATTTGAAAGATATCATATATATATATATATATATATATATATATATATATATATATATATATCCTTACCATGGGATACTCACTCTTACTAGCCTTCAAGATAACAAACAAGCATTACTCATCCGTAAGCATTGTTTACCATTAAAAGGTACATTTTATCATAGTTGTTGGATCATGTTATGTCGGCTACTTGTGCAATTGCAAAGAGTGTTAGACCAGACGCATTTTGCAATTTTTCACTCTCCAATGGAATAAGATGCATTCATTATTGTTTTCTTATGTCCTTTGCAGCACATGTAATGTTTGATGCCGAGTAATGCCTCATAAGCATTTTCATCGTGTGTTGGAACTTTTCATTAATGTGATTATTGACAACCCATATCCATTTTTTCCAATATATTGACAATCACAAAAAAGAGAGAGTTCATTAATAGAGGATCATAAATAGGAGATTGAAGGTCAATTTCTTCGATAAAAGACACCAAGTCGAAGATCATGACTCACACACGCAAGCACCCACTCACACATGCATGCACGTTGCATCAATTGGCTGCACCACCCAGCTCAGCTTCTCTTTTCCTATACATACATATGTGTGTATACATGCATGCATACATACATATAGGTTTAATGGGCTACTCCAAAGGGACCCGACTTGGCTATCCCCTCCCTTATTTTTTATTTCTTAGGATATTTTATGAAAACACCTAGAGATATTTAGATCACTATATTACACCATATTCTCATTCAAATTTTGACTCAATTCGAGATTCCTATCCCATCTATCAAGCCTTTCAAATTTTAACTGTATCAGTATTGTCGAAATTGACTGCTTGCATATAGACATGTTAGGACTATTTGTTTTATGTGAAATTTGAATGACAATATTTTGTCATCTAGTAAGCTAAGTCTCCCAAGGCGATTTCAGAAAATATCTTAAGAAATAAAGGATTAGTGGTACAGCTTGTTGCCCGCTTGTCTCCTATTTCGATGTAATCTCTCTATTGCAGTTGATTGAACATAGGTTATCTTAAAATGAAAAAAGATGGAGGTAGCCTTGGCTCCTTCACAGGGGTAACGCCATTAAACACTAGACACATACATATATTCCATGTAGGATGGATCCTTGTTTCTAGATTGTACAAGAGAACAGGAGAAGAGAAAATTTTAGGATGCATTATATCTCCACAGTAAAAAAAGGTATTTCACATTTACACAAACACATATTTAAATGATCACATATTTCCGTATTGGTAAATGTGAAATACGTTTGCTCGTTTATTAAGCTGTAATAATGGTTAGGGCCATACGTGCGCAAATTAAATTTTCGATTCCGCGTTTTGCGAAAGTTAAATGCAAAAAACATTTTCATATACGTTGTTTTTTTACTGCTTCTCAAATGCACATAAGTACACTTGAGGAAATACAGGGACTGTTAAATTTAGATTCATTCCTTCTGTTCTTATATCTCACAACATATATTTTCATTGGTGAATTCAACAAAGTTTGACGAGTAATTTAATGGCGGCTTTTTAAATATGAGATATAAAATCTGTCATGTTGAATTTAGGTTTCTTAGTATTTGTAAAACTGATTATCCATTGTTTTCATGTGAAATATTCATACGTATATTCCACAAATGCATATATGTTTTCACTCAAGAGTAGGGCTGCTAATTGAATTGAATCATTCAAATTCGATTATGATTCGTTCGTTAAAAATTCAAAAATAGTTCGATTCGATTTCAAATGAACTGAATTTGAATATAACATTTGGATTCGATTCCTAAATGAATCGAGTATGAATTCACTTGGATTCGTTCGATAACAATTCGATTCGATTCGATACACACATATATATGATATGGTATGAAGCATTATATATATGTAAATAAATGTAGTATATATTTTGTGAAATCCCCACACATGATACACAACTTAATATAGTATAAAATTTTTCATCATCTTATTCTAAACATCTCAATTTTGGGATGCCCATTGCATACACCATACCCCCTCTTTACTCCCCTAAATTCTCTCTATCTCCCTTCGTCACTCATGAGAAAAAAATTCTAACATTTGCTTCTGCTCTCCAACGCCGTCAGCTCCAACCTCTCGCTCCTGCTCGCTCTCTCCAACATTGCTGGCTCCATCCTCCAGCTCCTGCTCGCTCTCTCCAATGTCGTCGGATCCAGCCTCTCGCTCCTGCTCGCTCTCTCCAATGCTGTCGGCTCCAGTCTCCCGCTCCCGCTTGCTCCCACCACTGACAACACCACCCTCCCAGTAGCCAACCCCACCACCAGCTCCCGCTCTCCCCCGTCATCGACAACGACACTGGTTCTAGACTCACCAACGTCGCCAACATCTCTCCATCACCCCCGCAGCTGCTGGTATTACCATACACCCCCTTTTTACCCTACAATCTTAATATTTAGATTCTATCCAAACAATTTATGTGATTCTAAAATACATCATCTACAAACAAACACATACTAAATTTTTAAAAACCATCCCAAGGTCATAGATTTCAAATTTATAATAATATTTTCCTTAATCACATTCTTAATCCTCCCATCCATCAAAATATCCAGATCTTATGATAAGGACAACCAAGCTTTTGAATACAAATAATACCTTAGAGACAATTAAGGTATGAATAGATTTCAAGTAATTTGAGCTTTGCTTAAATGGCTAAATATGTAAAAGATCATAACTGCATCAAAATTCCATTTCTCATCAAGATTACAAGGGGACTAGGTTATCAAGAAAGAAATATCATCATTAACTTTAATAAGACCAACTATGCCCTCATAAGAGTGCATTGAAATGAGGTAAGAATGAACTGTTCATGCTTGATATAGAAAAAATGTTAAATATTAGAAAATTGAAGATCAGAGCCATACCAACTAAGTTCTCAGTTTGGTCTGCCGGTTTTTATACACTTCAGATGCTGGATTCAGCTCCATAAGTCAGTTCACATCGACCTTTTATGGTTCTGATGGAATTTAGTGATTCTTTTTTTCTCAGATATCATGGATATGTCACAATGGGGGAGAAGATATGGAAGATTCTTCAGAGAAATGTGGAACACAATCTTTTGGTTATTATTTTGGACATATATATCTATTAATCTATATCTTGTATTTCTATATTGGTACGGAATTTAAAATATAGCTTTGAGTATGTATTTTCATTTTATTTTTAGAAGTCTAATTCAAACATACCATCTTCTCAAGATAGTGCCCATGAGAGAGTCATTGGGCGTGATAATGATATTAATGAAAAAGTAGAAGAAGAGAGTGAAGAAATAGAATATTGATTCCTAAAATAATTAATAAAATTCAACGACTTATCATCATAGGTACAACAAGAAAAGATCGATGGTTTATCAAGATGTTAATAATTATTTTTCTTTATATATTCAATTCACCATAGGTACAAAAAAAGCAAATGGGGATTGCAAGAGACATACATGAACGACAAAAGTTAGGTACTTTAATGCAATTTATATTATCTATTGAATTTTACCATTTATGTTAAAAGTTTTTTACTTATCTCAATTATTTTTTCACAATTAGTATCACAAAGTCTATTCAATTCTTTGAAAATTAAAATATTATTAATATATTTTTTTGTTATTAGTTACATTATTAAATAAAATTCTAATTCGATATAAAATGAATCGAATTTGAATATTCGAGACTCCAAACGAATTGAATTTGAATTTAGATTAGAAATTCGTTTAATATTCGATTCGAATTCGGATTCGAAAATTTTATAATGAATTGAATCTGAATCTAGGTGGATTCGAATGTATTCGATTCGATTAGCACCCCTACTCAAGAGTTTAAATATTGGTTTCGGAAATCGTATTGATACATTGTCAATACGATATTTCGTCCAAATTTCGACGACATTTCGCCCATATCGACCACCATCTGTGAAGAAATGACTGAAAATTACCTTCATATCGCCATTTTGCTTGAGATTTCGATTCCTTGTCGAAACCGAAATTTCATCGAAATTTCGCCGAAATTTCACGAAATCTGAAAGAATGTTTTCACTTATGTGCCGGTGATCAATGCTTTTGGTAATGACTCTATCAAGATAATGTTTGTTTTGCTTGTAAGAACTAACATTCAGGATTAATAGCAACACATGATGACAAGTTTTGCTCAAGAACTAAAGATCCATCCCCATCATATTATCATACAATATAGAATTTGCAAAAAGAACATGCAATTTAAGGTTAATCTGATGAAGACTCAAAATGAATTTTTTTTGAAGACCGTTTCTTTTTTAAATTTGTAAAAGTTATGTAGAAAGACCCACAGGAAATTAAAACTCGAATAATAAATGATTATAGCAACTCAAAGTCTATCAAATGACTGATATGAAAATCAATGGATAAACCGGGTCCAACATCGACTGCTAACTACCTTATACGATGTTGATTCTTTTTAAATTGCCTAAACAATTTCAATCAATTGTATGTAAATGACAATTGATTGAATTCTTTTTCAGTCAATCGTTTATCTACCTATTTAATTATTGTGCTCAGAGGGATCTTTCCTAAACATTAGCTAAATTCAAATTCAGTTAACAAATGTTCGTATGAATGTTGTATTTATGTATCATAGGCATTGGTCAAAGAAAAATCCTTTCTTAATGGAGAAGTTCAAGAAAGATGCTGTTTGTATTAAAGATTATTCTACCCTCGTTAGAAGTAAAGGAGAATAACAAAAGGAAATGCTTCAACCGACAAATGGAGGGTGAAATTTAGAATGAAGTTTTAAGTCATGGTTGTTATCCTTTTGGGTTTCCATACTAAAGTTACCATAGTTTTTTGTATATTAGACTTTAGTTTCCAATTTCTATTGCTAAATCAATCTTCCCATTTCCTATGCATGTTAATTTTTTTCACTTGGCATCAAAGCATGTCAAACAATAGAAGTGTAACAATTAGTCCATGGCCATGCATATTTTGATGATAACAAAATTATGCAGATAGTTAAAATCTCTATGTAAAGCTTATAGCTAAATCAAGAGTAGGAAAGCTACTCGGTCAGAAAGAAGCCCAAGATGAGGAGCTCAAGCTTAAGTGAAAAAAACCAATAGGCTTAAAGGAGTTCAAGGCTAATGAACTTTAGCTCAAGCTCAAGGAAGGATCTCAAGCTCAAGAAGAAGATGGAGTCTTTTCTTTTTATTGAAGTTTGCATTTTGTGATTGCCTTAGAATGTAAAAGACCTCAAGCATCATGCATATTGTATTTCGGCACTTTACCTTTACATTAATTTTCAGGTCAAAGAGTTAAGTTCATCGATCAACCATTCTAATATGATCGATCAAACTTGTTTTCCTGATTGGTCATTATTTGAATTATAATGGTTATACTCTCATCGATAATTTTTGATATCTAATCGATGATATTTTTATTTGATTGATCATCTAAATCCACATGATCAATCATTTGATTCTTATCGAACACACTTTGTATCCTGATCAATCATATTCCATTTCAGGTTGATTTTGGAAGGCGATTTCATTCTTGATTTGTTCATAATGGCCACTTTTTCAAAGCCAACGACTAGGGGAACTCTAGACCTATAAGTATGACTCCATACCTCATTATACAACACACAACAAGAGCAACAAGTTCTCCTCTCTTTGCTTTTCATTCAATAATTTAAGAGAAAGAGAAAAGAGCTATCTTCTACTCCATTCTTCATGGCTATAACTCTGGTGTTTTGCGATCAAATTCTACGAGCTCGCTCGTTACTCTGTAAGATCGTTTAAGTTTTGCTTCGTATTATTCTTTTCATATTTACTTTGATATTCTGGTTACTAGGTTTATTATCTTTATACGGTTGAGTTGATAGCATAATCAACTCAAGTTGTAATACGGTTGGGTTGCTTGCGTAAACAACTCAAGTTAGTCGAAGAACCGTGTGGGTTAGGTTGGAAGCCCGAGTCGGAAGATCCGGTTCGTGGTTTTTACCCATGAGGGTTTCCACGTTAAATACATGTGTACTTATGGCTAATTGTTATCTTATGATTGAAAATGCTACGTAATGTTGTGGTTGTTTGATTTTATTATTTGCAGCGATCGAGGTCATACTGTTCGATCCACTTGCACCCATCAACTAGTGCTGCAGGATAGAAAACCAACACTTGGTATCAAAGTCTTGCCCATCTAAAGGAAATCAACCTCCGATACACTGATGGACATCATTTCATGATCATGATTTGATGTATGCTCCATGACTCGTCCACTTTTCATCGACATGACAAACTATTTAAGATAGAAGAATAAGATGTCTATCTTCCTACAAGCAAGCAACTTTACGATATAAAACATAATCTAGAAAAGTTCTACTATATTGAAGAGAAGTAGTACAACTGCACGAAAGATGAGATGCAGAAAATGGGGTTAAATGCAAGAGCTATGGATGTTATATACTACACCCTATCCATTGAGAATTCTGACGATATCTCTCATCTAATAACGACCAATGATATTTGGAGTTTCCTCAATTCTATCCATGGAGAAACTCCAAAAAGAGAAGATTAGGATGCCAGATCAGAAACATCAAGCAACAATAAAGAAGATGGGGACACACTCATTGGTATAGTCGCGCCTGACTCATCCAACTCATTTGATTTAAACTTGGATGATGGAAAAGTAAAATTTCTTGTAATGAACCTTATAATGCTTCTCAAGATATTTTTAGAAAAATATGAAGTATGAAAAAGAAATAGCTTCTTTCAAAAAGGAAAATGACTTGTTAAAAACTAATTATAGTAGTTTTAAAGTCAAATTTATCTCTTTAGAAAAAGAAATCACGATCTTCAATGGAATACTATTTTTTACCTACTAATGAAAAAGGAAAAGTAAAGATGGAAAATTATACTTCTAGCTCTAATTGTTTTTCGAAATAAGGTGGATCTGGAAAAAGAAGAAAATATTGCAATCTAATCTTCAAGGAACTACAAAGTGCACAAAATAAAAAAATTTTAGATACTTAAGGTCAAGGAAAAGGAGATAGAAGGGGCTAAATGAATAGCAAAGATGGACACTACCAAGGCCAAAAAACTTTCAGAAGCATAAATAGACTCCGCTGTCATGAGAAGCTACCAAGACTAGAGAAGTCCGCCGTCGAGAACCCTAGGTGCCTTCTTACCTTTTTTGTTAAGTTGATCATCATATCGTGCATTAGAGATGCACCCTCAAATCTTGTCTTTAAGAGAGAGCCCTTAAGTAAATATTAAGGAGGAGCTTAGATTAAAAAAATATTTTTAAAAGAGAGAGAAATATTATCTCTTTAAAAATCAATTGGCTTTTATTCAACTTTTGGTATCTATCTAGATTTTTTTATTATGTCAAAGGGGGAAGAAAATAATATTTACAAAATTATTTTTCCACACACACATTATTTTTGCAAATACATCAAATATTTTTCATCATAAAAAGGAGATATTTTTAGTTCATGCATAAGTAGGGAGATTGTTACTGCATGAGCATGCATATTTTGATGATAACAAAAATTGTATAGATAGACAAATTATGTATGTAAAGCTTGCAACTTGGTCAAGAATAAGAAAGCTACATGAACATGCAAAAGCTCAAGCTAAGGAGCTTAATCTTAAGAGGAGAAGAAGCCAAGAAGCTCATAGGAGTTCAAGGTTAAGGAACTCCAGCTAAAGCTCAAGGAAGGATCTCAAGCTCAAGAAGAAGACGATTTTTTTTGTTTTTTTCCGAATCATGCATTCTGTAATAACCTTAGAATGTAAAGACCTCAAGCATCATATATATTGCATTTCAACCCTTCGACTTTGATTTTCAGGTCAAAGAGTCAAGCTGATCGATCAACCATTCTGATCTGTACCTAATCAATCAACCTTGTTTTCTTGATCGATCACTATTTGAATTATAACAACTATATTCTGATCAATCAATTTTGATCTTTGATCGATTTGATTCTGATCGATCACTCTTCATATCATAATCGATCATATTCCATTTTACAAAGGTTTTTAAGATAATTTCATTTCTGATTTGTTCATAACAGTTACTTTTTCAAGACCAACAACTATGACGACTCTAGACTTAAAATAGGACCTCATACCTCATTCTAAAACATACAACAAGAGCAACAAGTTCTCATCTTTCGACTATCCACTCAATACTATGAGAGAAAAATCAAGAGTTATTTTTTGCTCTGTTCTTCACACCTAAAACTCTGGTGTTTTACGATCAAATCTTGTGAACCCTCTCCTCACTCTATAAGATCATTTTTGTTTTACCTCATACTCTTTGAATATTTACTTTGATATTGAGGTTAATAGGTTTATTATCTATATACAGTTGACTTGATCTTGTAATCAACTCTGGTTGTAATACAGTTGGGTTGTCTGTGCAAGAAACTCAAGTTTGTGGAAGACCCATGTGGCATGTTGAAAGCTCGAGTCGGGGGACACATATCATAGTTTTTACCCAGAAGGTTTTCCACATTAAGGTTATTGGATCTCATGATCCAATGGTGCTTATTCATCGTCTTCCATGAGCAATTTCTCCCCCAAGCGTTGTGGCTCTTCATCAGAGGAGTTTCACCCAATTACCTTCATCGCTCCACGTGTCTTCGTGACATGAATCCGGTACCATTACGAAACCCTTGCATCCCTCTCACACGTTAGCTAATCCATCTCCGATCTTTACCTCACGTGCATCCACCTTGGAGGTTGAAAACACAATGTTCAATGTATATTTCCAAACAAAACCACTATTGAGGGCCTCATTCCATCCCATTCTCCTTCATGTGAGTGTCTCTACGAGCTTCCTCCTTTCTCCAGTGACAATAAGAGTGAGAGTCAAGAATCGAAGAAAGAGTTGGACATTTGGTGAGATCTATGACCATCTCGACAGTGCCACATTGAACATCACTGCTTAAGCTTTGCACTTCAGCCGAGTGCATTGAATGAAGACTTTAGATTGAGCTGTATGACCTGAGTCACTGCAATCACAATAATATAAACTGTCCACAATGTTTTACGACACTTTTGGTCACAAGATAAACAATCAAATTATAAATGCATGTGTATTAAATGTTGAAACCCTCTCGTGTAAAAATCAGGACAAAAATCTCCCAATTCAGGTTTTTGACTTTTCCTACATGAGTTTTCCACTATCCTGAGTTATTTATGCATGCAATTCAACCATATTACAATTTGAGTTGATTACATAGTTAACTCAATCATATTACAAGTTAGCAAACATAATAACCTCAATACCAACGTAAACATGTGATAAAGAATATTAGACAAAATTAGAATGATATTATCGAGCGAGGGGTGGATTCATGAGATTTGATAGCTGAGTACTAATTCATACTAATTCATTGAATTGAGGCTTATAACATAAGACAACTCTTAGAGCTTTATCCCATAGCGTAGAGAGTGAAGAATAAAAAGAGGAGATGATTCGCGTTGTTGTATATTATAGAATTTGATATGTGGTTATATTTATAGGTATAAAGTCCATGTAGCCATTGGCTTTGAAAAGTAACCATAGAGGACAAATCATGAATGAAACCCTCTTTCAAAATCTTCCTGAAAAAGAGATTGATCTAATAATATATTTTGATAATCAATCAGAATCAAATTGATTGATCATGTGGATTTTGATGTCGATCAAAATTAGAAGTTGACCAATCGGTAATCTGATCTGGTGAGACCGATTAGTTATAAAACCTTGATCAATCAGTAAAGGTAAATTGACCAACATGAGTTCATTGATCAGTCAATGTTACTGGTCGATCATGGTTGATCTATCAGTGTAGGATGGTTGATCTATCTGTTTAGGGTTTCCGATAAAAATGCATGATACATGATGCTTGAGGTCTTTTATAATCTAAGACAATTATAATATACATGACTCAATAAAAGAAAATATCTTCGACTTCTTGAACTTGAGATATGTTCTCAAGCTTGAGTTGGAATCCCTAACCTTGAACTCCTTTGAGCTTCTTAGCTTCTTCTTCACTTAAGCTCCTCATGCTGAGCTTCTTCTTGGCCCAATAGCTTTCATGCTTTTGACCTAGCTTCAAGCTGACTACAAAACTTTTATTATCACCAAAGTATACACACTCATGCATGAACTAAGAATCTCCCCCTTTTTTATGATGACTAAATGGTTTGATGTGTTCGCAAAAATATGTGTGCATGAAATCAATTTAAAAAACTTCCTCCCCATGAAAACTTTAAGAAACTTTCATAAACATATTTTCTCCCCTTTTGACATAATAAAAAATATGTAAAACTTTACCAATTATTTCAAGAGAGAGATGACAAAAATATCTCTCTTCCTTTTAGGTTAATAAAATAGGAAAATAAATCTTGTTTGCATAATTAGTTTTTGGGTTGCAACAACACGCTCACATTGTATCTTTAGAAAATTAAAATCCATAAAAATTTAAGTCATCACTGGATAAACATATACACTAAAATATTTTTATTTTGTTTCTTTTTTTATTTTTTCCTCTTTATAATAAAATAGAAAAAAAAGGTCTAATAAATGAAGCTTCCTTGAGCTTTAAAACATTGATCCGTCTATGGATCATTTTAATATGCGTAATTGTCTTTCTTTTTGTGAATTGATTCCTTAATGATGGAAGTAAGACTTGAATCGTGGAGAAAAGCTATAAATTTCCGATCCCTATACCCGATGCTTTAAAAGGGACTACTAGCCTCACACAACTTGTCTCCTTGACCACAACCCCAAATGCTTAAGCTTAGGTTGTTTGGTAGTAACCTCTACTACTTATAACCCATTGCTACACTTTATGATTACTAGATGTGATACTATGCTCAGGGTGCTACAATCTCCTTCATTATATATACAATGTCCTCGTTGCCATATGGACAACCACTTATTTCCAGCAGTTACACATTCTTGGGCGACCTTTTTCTTCTATCTTTTTAGTAGGGGTGGCTCCACCTATTGAGTACTATTTTCCACTATTAGAGAAAACTTGCCCTGATACCAGCTATAACGTTCTGGACTCTAGACCTGGTCCGTTAACAGGGACTACTAGCCCATACAACTTGTTGGGCTTGGGCCCAACTAAGCTCTTAACCACAATGCTTATGCTTAGGCTGTTTAGTAGTAGCCCCCAATGCTTATAGACCATTACCACATTTTGTGATTAGTAGCTGTGGTACTATTTTTGGGATGCTACAGAAGCTCTATTTTGGGGTCTACACACAAAATAAATGTTGCCTAAAATAAAATGCCATTATCAAAAAGTTTGATTTCCAACATTATGTTTTTTTGTGAATTTTGAATCAATTTGATTCATATGTCGAATTATGAATTATATTGATTGATATGTCGAATTATTAAGAAGATGAGATTGATGTTTATTATCTAATCATGTACATGAAAACTAGGAGTTCAAAACTCTACTCCTGCTTTATTGGCTACCATGGAAAAATATATAAGAACTTATAAGCTTTGTAGAGAGAGAGTGAGGTATTCTACTTTTCATCTAATATATTGGAAGAATTTGTTCGATGACTTCCAATTTTCATCTACTTGGTTGTTCTTCCTGAAGGCTACAGTTTAGGCCTTAGCGCATCATGGAAGCAAGAAGATCACATTGAATAAGATCTAAGTCTACTAGTCATACTAGTTGAGAAGGGCAGTGGAATTTAAAAACTTTTAAATAGTTGAAATCAAATGATATAAGAACAGTTCTCAAATCATTTCATCAATATCACAAACTAATAAAAGGAGTACCTCTTGAAGCGTGATTGCGATCGCAATCTTTAAAGTAAGAGACTCTCCTGTCTCAAGTCCGATCCGATGAATAATAACTTGCGGGTGCATAGATGACACGCGGAGCTCCCACAATTTGAATTGATGATCCGAGCATGGAGTCTCCTGATTTTGTTGCATGAAATCGATGTCCTTTCCTCACGAGAAAGATGCATCGAAGAAGGCGGAGATTTACGAGCAGTCGATCCGGCAGTGCAACGATGTGGCGACAATGGTGAGGCTCTCTAGGTCAACATGTGGACATCCACAATATTGAGAGAGAGAGAGAGAGTGTGTGTGTATGCATCTAGAGAATAGAGAGAGAACCTTGTTGCTCTTCAATTTATGTAGTAGAAAAGAGTAGGGCTACCCTTCCTTTTATTCTAAATTGGATGTTGGAGATGCACTCCTAACTCAAATCAATAGTTGAGATTTTATTGTAATAATTTACAACAACAATTCTTTTAAAGAAAATAAATATGTTGGAATAATATTAACGTGTTTAGTTTCAATTAAATCAAGATTCTCATGAATTGAATAGGACTAAGCATCCACCTTCCACTAAAAGGGAAAAGAGAAATCCTCCTTCCCTTTTAATCAAGGTGGACGACCACCCTGGATTGGAGAAAGAAAACTCTCTACAATTTGAATGTAATCTTTTTATATCAGTTCTTATTTCATGGAATCTTTTGTCAACAAAATGTCACTGAATAATTATTTCAAATTATTTGTGATAATTGTAAATAAAACCACTGACAATTATAAATCAAATTCAACCACCCAATAAAATGTAAATTACATTTACAATTAATTTATATAATATGAATCCAATTCACATCAACAATTAATTTGTAAACCATGCTTATAATTAACTCTATGTATTATATTATAAATAATATTTATAATATTAATGAATATTGTGGGTAATGATATCCACATTAATCACATGTTTGGTAATTAAATCATTTTTAATTATCCTAGATGCCAATTTTCATGTGTCCAAATAATATGAATATCACTTATTTATGATAATTAAGTCAAATTTAATTGTCTTAGATAACTATTCTCATGTGTCCAAATATTTATCATATTCATATTATTCATGATAATTAAATCATATTTAAATATCCATTTCCTATTACTCTGATGCATTATCAACAATTGAATTATTCTTAATCTCTTTTAAGAATAATGTGTTTTCTCTGTAGATACTTGGAGACAAGGACACAACGATTGAACATTTCATATATAATGACTTGGATTGAGATCATATCTCAAATCCAGGTATTGGGAACCTCTCATAGATGTTTGATTGAATCAAAATGTAAATCTAATCTTCTCATTAGATCCGAATCATATTCAGATCATTGTCCAATATTTGGACTAATATTAGTTTATTGATCTACTGAGAGGAATCACTAAAATCTAAAACATGTTTCATCACTCCCTCAGAATGGAAGTGTCACGGTTATACAATTGTTGATGATCACATCATCCTCTAGTATTCCTAATATCCGTACATCCTACATACTGGAAGACCTAGATTAAACCCAAAGTATTGGATCATATTTGAATTATCTTCTTTAGGGTTTTAGCATTAAGTTTCTCATTAGATCATTGGGAGTTAGTATTGATCATATACTTTCTACAAACATATATCATAACTATAAATTCTATCAAGCTTCCAAAGCGAGATGACCATGCATAGAATTTGATCTCAATAACTTACGAGTGCGCTCATATCTTCTAGTTCAGCAATGAACTTGTATGATCCCTTTGAAAGATCATATTACTCATATACCTTCGTATACACACCAGTTCACCACTGTATAGATCTTTATTAGATCATTAACCTATCGTTATGCCAAATATACATGCTTAGACATATAGTAAAGCATTTGTCTCTGATCAGAGGATGAGTACCTATATTGTGACAGTTTATGACATAGGTCTTAGCTATCTCGATCTCGCTAAGTCAACTATCTTGACCTAACTTATCTAACACCTCCAAATCTTTATTCCTCTGTAGAGGACGTACATCAAGAGGTCGGTTAGAGATCAACCTTTAGAGAAGAATTGTCATCTTCTTCCCAAGCTGGAGATTTTTTCTTAACAATCATTTGATGGTACTTGATGAGCCCCCAATATAACTCTTTAGATGTCATCCAAGCACCAACCTATATGAATGAACATTTGAATCAACAACTACATGATTACTAAGATGACCATGGTACATAACCTTAATTATACAAATTCACCTATTAAGCAAATTAGTTATTCTTTATTTCAGATTAGGGAATGATTTGCAATAGCATTTATTGTATAATGGATGATCATGGGCTCACATGCCCAACAATATCCCACTAGCCCAAAGAACCATTAATGGGCTAATATTTAAACCCATACTCTTGTGCTAATCATAATCTATCTAGAAAAATAGCTAGGTAAGCTGACCGGTCACTCTATTCCTGAGAGACTACACCAAGTCCTTTTATGGTACTTGCATATCTTCTAGTAACAGTGCTCGCATCCAATACGAATGTTGCATCTTATGCAACTAATACTCGATCTTATTAAAGCAGTTGTAGTGTTTTTGACACTACAACTCGATAATTATTATAATAAGTAAGTTATACCTTTAGTCATGGAGATCTTTTCTCCTTAGATTAAGACGTAGTCTTAAGTCTAGTAAGAGATCTGTAGGTAAGACATTTTAGATCATTGTCTATAAAGTCTCAATTCCTTAAAGAAAAGACTTTGAGATCATTACCTCAAAGATCTTGTGCCTTTGAAGATGTTGATTATTACCGTAATTTAGTGTTTTATCTCCATAGTAGGATTGGTAATATGATACTACTCCCACTGCATGGCAGAGACCTAGCCTTTATACACATCTAGCATACACCGAGCTTCCCATAGATGATGCACTAGGGCATGTAGCTTTGGCATTCACATCCTCAACTCTTTGAGGTGTTATACCTTTAGACAGATTAGTATCATATCTCATGGGAAAGAATCTTTCCTTGGAGTTTTTCAAAAATGGAATATGTCCAAGGTGTACCACTAATGTGATGGTCACATTGCCCTCTTCCCTTTGCTTCTGAACAACTTCAGAACTAAGATATAAGAGGCATCCTTGAGAACTTTCTCTCAAGGTATGGAACATACATATCTTAAAAAACTTATTATCATCCTTATATCATTCCAAATGATAGGTTTTTATCTACATTTAGCACGATGAACACCATGACACTCCCAATAAGCTTCACATGGTTCATCAAGATTCTATTTGAAATCATAACCATTATAATTTCATCAAAGCTGATGTTCCCACTAGAAGAAGCTTATTTGAGTCCATAGATGGAGCTCTTTACCTTGCACACCTTGCCTTCCTCAACTATGAAGCCTTGGGGCCACTTCAATGAATATCCTCATTGATGTATTCATGGAGGAATACAATCTTGACTCCCATTTTATATATGTCATAGTCAAGTCGTGTAGCTTTAGTTAGCAATGTTCTTTTAGGTTTAAGCATTAGCACTAGAGAGCAAGTCTCATCGCAAGTAATCTTTTCTCTGTGTGTAGCTCTTGGCTACGAGCTGTGCTTTGAAGGTTTCTACATTCTCATCAGGTTCCCTCTTTCTCTTAAATATCCATTTGCAACTAATGGGTTTGACCCCCTATTGGTGGATCCTCGAGGTCCCATACACAAAAAGTGTGTATGAAGTCTACTTTAGACTTTATTACTAACATTTATCTTTCCATTTCTTGATCTTTAGAAGCTTTATCATATGAAGTTCAATCATTGTCAGATTACTCTAACATAACCCTGTGTTAATCTCCATCCAATTTCCCGTTAACTATGACGGTATCCGTCATGTATTTTATATTCTATACCCCTTAACTTTCACTTATTTACAAATAACATCACTATCCCCTTCCTCCTCCCTCTCCCCTTCTTCCTCCCAGCAACACCCCCTACCGGCCGCCCCACCTCCACCCATCCGTCGGCCGGTCCGCCTCCCCCCGCCGGCCGCCCCCTTCCTCCTCCCCACCCACAAGCCCGACTCAGGTCGGAGCCCCCTCCCCTCCCCGCTCGTGCCTCCGCCTGCAAGCCTAGGTCACCGCCCTGCCGTCGCAAGCTCCAGGTCTTGCACCCACCCCCCGCATCCCTCCCCAGGTCGTGCATGCATCCCCCTCCCCACCCGTGCCTACTCCTGGTCCCGTAGCCCCCCTGGTCGTGCCTCTGCCTGGTAGCCCCCCCGCTCGCGTCCGCCTAAAAGCCAGACCCGCTCGCGCCTCCACCCACCCCCGTTTTGCCTCTGCCTAGTCGACTCATAAAACCTAGCCCCCCCCGCACCTTCGCCTGCAACCCCCCTCCCCCACGCACCTTCACCTGCAAGCCTCCCCCCCCCCCCCCCCCCCCCCCGTGCACCGCTCGACCAAAGCACCCCCGACCACCTGCCTGATACCTTGCCTTCCCCCTGACCACCCGCCTGGATCCGCATAGCCTGCACCGCCTGCAAGTCTCCCCCCTCCCCTCTTCCTGGATCTGCGAGTTGCTTGCCGAGGAAGAAGGGGAGGAAGAGCTCGTCGGCGGGGGGTCAAAGTTGCTGAATGAGGGAAGGGGATGCAGTCGGCGGTTTGGGGAGAGATGTTGGAGGAGGGGAGTTCTTTTTCCTTTTAATTTTGATTTATTTTTAACCGTTGGATTGATGTTAGGTTAGATTAACTTGATGGTTTGGTTAGGATTAACATCTGAAACTAACAGAAGGTTATGGATGTGAGACAGAGTAATATTCGGGGGTTTTCATGTAATTCGTAACTATTGTGGGTACCTGGGGTGATTATGGAACTACTCAGGGTTTTGGGTGTAAATATCCCTATTAAATACCATCCTTTATATTCATAATGAAGTAACACTCTAAGGTGCTAGATTTCAGCTTACCTGCATCCATGTTATGGTGATGGATCAAGCAACCCTAAGTCCTTAAGTGCCCAACACTGGGCTTGGTTCCAAACCATAGCTTTTGAGGATTTTTGGGTTTAGATTTGCATGGAATCTTATACATTGCAGTCTCTACTACATATACCCAGAAACCAATAGGTCATTATGCTTAGATTCATCATAGATCAAATCATGTCACATATGATTCAATTGTATCTCCCAACAACTTCATTAATTTGAGATTAATTAGGAGGAGTGGGCTAGAAACAACATTTCTTTCTCTATAAGGTAGAATTTATCTGATAGGTACTGGCTAACTTGGTTAGATCAAATTCTTTTCATCTTCCTTCTAACGTTGGTTCTCAACCAAAATTGTGAAATCTTTAAACATATCAAAGGTTGCTAATCTAAAAGGAAGAAATCTCAAACCATGAATACTCATAATTGAATATCACATATCATTAATGTTCATTATGGTATATAGGGCCACATACTTTAATATGTATGAGGTTTCAAATACCTTGGCAACTTACACCATTCCTAGAGAAGGGTGCATTAGACATTTTAACTTTGAATACAATATTTATAAGTTTGTAAACTTTGAAATTTCAGACAAGTTCAATTTCTTACTAGTTTAGTGATCTTATTAATAGATATATGTCCTAGTCTTGATGCTAGATCACTATCAAATGATCTTCATCATTCCATTAATCTTTTAAGGTTTAATTCTCAGTATAAGAAATGTTAATGAACCACTCATTATTATTCTAATTTAGTAGAGTCCTTTATTTGTTAGATTACTATCTGAAATATATCCATCATAACTCTTTATGACATGTCTATTCCAATGTGTATGTTTATTTCCAACAAATTGAGAAATAAACAATGAATGTATTCTAGTATCTAGGTCATAGAGACATTCTCTAAGGCTAAGAGCTCTCCCACTGAATATAGCTTATCTATCCAATAGAGATTGGTGTAACAATTGCATTAACTCCCAATTGGATGACTATTATACATTAAAATCAAGGTTTCTAGTATTATAAAATATATACAACCAATCACAAGTGTTATTAGAAGAATGAGATATAATTATCAAACTTTTAATCTTATCTAATAAGTAAGTTGATTTCAATGATGATATGTAGATGTAGAATACCATGATGCACTATCTGAATCCTTTTCTAAGGATCATAGATAGTCTTGATATTCATCCAACTCTTTGGATGTCATATGTATGGATGCCACAGAAGTAGAGTCATTTCTTTGACTTTCCTTCTTACTTGAGTCTGACCCATGTTTCCACTACGCTTCCTTAATCTATAAATAATATTTGCTTAAGATAAAGAATCTCTTCAATTGAACATGTCCTCAAGGGACTTCAATATAAGATCGTTTCAACATTTATACTTGCTTCATCCTATTCATACAATATGAATTATGAGGCTTCATGAAACACTTGAGTAGATACAGTAGAATGAGGATACTCATCATATTTACATCCATCTTAACCCTTAAAAACTTTGGTTCAGGCAAGTACTCGAATATTTTGAGTACGTCATCTCTTATGGAGCCACCATTCTGCATAATGCAGTGAACCATCTCATTCATGATTTCATGTTGAGAGCACATATGTTTGCCAAAACATCTTCTTTAATTTTATAAGGATTTTGACAATTACTATCATCATTGTCATGCACATTTGATGAGAGATCAAGACTGTAGAGACACACAAATCATAGGTTGTTATCCTATTGTCTATTTAACTGACATTCCTCATTATTCTGAGGAAACTTGCATATTATAACTACATACATTATGTGTCCAATTGCAAGTACTACATCTTGATCATGTATCCAATTCATAATATTATACTGGTTATGATTGAATATAGTTTTGAGTGAGTTCAATGAAGGTTATCTGAAATAAGATAATTTGCATAAATACTTTTTGCTTTGATTAACAATTTTATATCAAAGTTGTCTTGCATTTTAAACTCTGAAAGTTCATTCCCTTATTCACTTTCAAATAAACAGACATATTTACTGCTATATCTCTAGTAAGATATATGATATCCTTTTTTACTTTGTTACATCCCGATATTATGAGAAAATGCAACCCAGATAAAAAGAAGTGAGAACTCATTCCGCCTTGCAAGTCCAGCGTACATTTCTCAATTCGATCTTTAACACCTGGGTCCACCAATCCTAAGGTGATGTTGACACATTGTTAATTGAAGAAACTATCAACAAGAATAGAACTCGCTAAGAGCAATCCCATATCACTTCAACAATACGGGGAATTAATATCGGGATCACTATGCATACGACCTTACTCTTTCTATAAGCAAAGAGCTTAATCCATGTGTTCTTGTATGTAGGAGTTGTCACTTCGGATAAGCGTCTCCAGTATATAATCCATGAAGACCGAACCCTTCACCTTGACAGGAGACCATGGATGTTATTTATATGATCCTCCATATCCCATTCAAATTTTAATTAATCATTATGAATCATATTCACACAATTAATTCTTCCACGGGAATTACGTCTCTATTCATAATAGAGTGTATTTTAATTGAACTAATTCATTTAATCACATTAAATCAATTATCAATCCAATCAATCAACAAACAAATATTTAAGGTTTGATTGATACTACCATATAGTATTAGCTCTCACAAGTACGTATTATTCTTGAATTTCGTAATTAGAGTAAAATTTAATTTACTCATATTACCCTATCATCGAAATGTATCCAGTCAGGCCAGACATACAATATTATTACGGAGCACTTCCACTCCAAATGGTACAGAGGGTGCCAATTAAGTAACCCCTTAACATATTCATGGTCTAGACACCATTACCATAAAGGTTCAAGAATAATAATTGTTAGATCAACGTACTTGTGGTTTTATCAATCATTTCTTTGATGTCTGTCATTATACTACATAGTAATCGCTCAAAATCTTAGGTATCTTAAAATAATTTCGAGATCTTAAATTTCTAATCATATCAAGCAAACATGTTTTACATGCAAAAGTTATCCTACAACTATTATAGTATAAACTAAGGTTTTATCGTGAAACATTCATTAAATGTTTATTGATGTTTAAAATATTTATAAAATAAATATTAAGCATCAATTAATCGTAGCAAATCCATAGTTTCCTTGATTGAAATTGAATGATAAATATTTTAATAAAGTAATCTTGATGATCCAATCATCATCCGACCCATCTCTACTAAATACGGAATATCTAGGGCAAACAGAGTCTGAATCACATAAAATAAAATCGCATAGTTTGCTAGTTTAATTATGTATTTAATTAAAGTTTTTATTTCTTGTTTCATCACGGAAAAATAGTAAGAAAAAAAATTAATTTATTACAGATCCGTGAATATGCACAAATAATATTACCATGGGAACTTTTCGAATTTTGATTATGCACCTTTTATGTCAAGAATTGAATACTATTTTGGGGGACATATTTAGAAATTATAAATATATTTTATTATCTAACAAAATTCATCTGAATAGTGCATAAACATGTGCTTTCATTTTAGTGAAAAATAATTCGAAACATGCATCAAATGCAATACACCGAGTCCCGCGCAACAAATATAAATATTTTTCACTTAGAATTTCGGATCACATACAAGACATTTAACATGATACTTATACTACTTGAAGGCTATGATTCGCATCACAGAAGTGTGAAGATTGCATCGAATATGATCAAGGTCAACTAGTCATGCTTGTTGAGAAGGGGCAATAGAATTTAAAAATATAAATAGATAAAACCACATGATATGAAAATACTTCTCAAATTATTTCATCAAGATCACAAATGAGTCAAAAGAATAACTCTGGAGCGTGATTGCGATCGCTAATCTCTAAAGTAAGAGATTCTTCTATCTCAAGTCTGATCTGACGTAGAAGAACTTGGAGGCGTGTAGATGACATGCAAAGCTCCCACAATCCGAGTTGATGATACGAGTATGGAGTCTTCTGATTTTGTCGCACGAAATCGATGTCCTTCCTCACGAGTAAGATGTACCAAAGAATGCGGACACCCATGATCAATCGATCCAGCCGCGTAACGACGTGATGACGATGGTGAGGCTCTCTAGGCCAACATGTGGACAACCACAATATTGTGTGCGAGAGAGAGAGAGGGTAGGCATGTAGAGAATAGAGAAAGAGAGCCTCATTGCTATTCAATTGATGTAGTAGAAAAGTATAGAGCTACCCTTCCTTTAACTAAATTGGATGGCGGAGAGCACTCCTAATTCAATCAATGGTTGAGATTTGTTGCAATAATTTACAATAACAATTAGTTTAATTTAAAGAAAATAAATATGTTGCAAATAATCTTAACATATTTAGTTTCAATTAAATAAAGATTTTCATGAATGGAATAGGACTAAGCCTCCACCTTCCATTAAAAAGGAAAGGAGAAAGCCTCCTTTCCTTTTAATAAATGTGTACGACCAACTGATAACTGAGAAATCCCAAGTGACTAAGGAAAAGGTATCTAGATGGTCGTTGCAACCTCAATCACTCAGACTCGATCAATCAAGAAAAATAGACCACCAAGAGAGATAAAATCAATCAAACACACGAAAGCGATCCTGCTATTAATTTAACCTGGTATAGCGACCAGGATCGAACACAAGGAGCACGGGTTGGCCTCTCGGCCTACGAAGTAGTCAAAAAGAGATACAAGAAAATAAAAGAAATATTTTTGGTGGGTTTTTAATTATTTTATAATTTTTTTGATTTTTAATGTATTAAGAAAATAAGAAAAGCAAGGAAACTACACATTTCAACAATTTATTAAAAGCACTAAAAATCACCCAAAAATTCTAACAAAAATGTTTTTATGTGTTTTATAATTTTTAGTGTTTTTGGTGAATTTTTGAGATTTTTCTGATATTTATTTATTTTTCTAAAAATCAAACAAGGACTGAAACGAAAGGTACTGTCCAGCCGAGCAAAAAGGACCTAGATAAAATATCCAAAGGCCCCTAATTAGCTGGGAGGTAATTTCCTATAAAGAGAATAAAACAAGGAAATTTTAGGCACCTAATTTATTATTTTTGGTTTTTTGGTTTAATTTTTAGAATTTTTATAAGATTTTGAATGTTTTTCAATTTTTAGTGGTTTTCAGTACTGAAAAATAGCCAAAATTGGCTAGAAAATCAAGCTAGACAAAACAAACAATAAACAATTTTTTTGGAATTTTTAGATGAGTTTTAATATTTTTTATGATTTTTAAAGTTAGACAATAACAAAATTAGAGGTTTTTGATTTTTCAAAAATATCAAATGGAAACAAAAATGTCCTCAAAAATCCTCGAAAATTTTACACTATGGCAGGAGCCATGTGTCCAATTTTCGTTGGATTTGGAGGTATTTTGCTATTTTATCCAAAAATAAAGAAGGGGCAGAGTGCATAGGGACCAAAGTGCAAATACCCGAAAGTCTGGGGGGTCTGGTGCAATTAACCCAGCGAAACACGTGCTACGCGCGTGCCTGGGGCACTCAGGGACCCAAATGCAAGAAAAATAAGTTCCAAGGGCTTTCTGGTAACGGGCACCAAAAGTCCAGGGACCTATTCACAAAATACCCAAAAATATCCGCACATGCTCAAATGTATCACGCACAGGGGTATAAATGCAAATAATTAAAAACTTTCATTCATTAAGGAACAACCAGAACTACAAGGGCATGCATTGCAAATGAACCAGAAAATCACGTGTCGATGCACGTGTCATACAACGCACAGGGGCATATCAGCAAATAAATGCAAGCACTAGGGTCTCTATGCAAATATCCCAAAAACTAAACAACTATATTACGCATTTGCAGGACTAACTACAAAATGCAATAAACAGAAGGGCCTAAGGGTAGTTTACCCTTTATTAATGGAGCGGCTGGATGGAGGCCACGTGGAGCATCTGACGGTGGCGAACAACGGGCGCTCCAAAGCTGGGCTCCTCGGGCGAATCCGACGGCGGGGGTTAAGCCACGTGGTGCGTCGGACGGTCGTGGCTCTCTGTGGCTAACCCTCGAGCATCGGGCGGTCCAGATCTATCCTCCTCAGATCCAACGGTGGCTGCTGCTCCTGAACGAACGGCCCGGATGCGAACTGGAGCTGGAGGTCTGATCGGACGGTCGGGGAAGGTATCGGAAGAACCGTTGGCCGGTGAAGTTTGCCGGTCTAGTGCGTGCGCTGTAGACCTCCCCTGCTGCTCGTGAAGGTCGGAGAAGCTCCGCAATGACGTCCCGCAGCTGGTGGTAAACTCCGATGATCCAGCCGAGCCCAGGAGGGCTCCGGCAAGACCGACGGAGGAAGCCTTCTGGTCCGAATGGCCCAACACCTCAGACGGGCTGGGAAGCTCCTGCAAAGTAGACCAAAAGACTCACGGGTCGAGGGCAAACTGCCTTGACCCAGTTAGGCGGGTGACGGTGGTCTGTGGGGCGATATGGGCGAGCTCCGACGAGGGGGGTGGACGGAGGAGCTCGAATCCCAGCTCCTGTGCGAGCTGGGTTGGATGGAGGGATGGAGAACGCACGTAGGGGGAAGGCAAAGATGACTGTGGATTCCGATGATCGAATATAGCTATGGAGCGGTCGGAATCGGAGTAACACGGCAGAGCGATGATTTGGGGGTAACAACAAATTAAAGAAAAAGAATGAACGATGGGGATACCTGGGTGGCTGATGAGACTAGGGGTGAGCTAAGGATGCTCTGGGTCTTCACCTCGAGGAGCGTCTCCCTCCGAGGCTCGAGCTCCTGCTGGTGGCAGAGCAAGGCGGCGAAGCTTCGCCGGATCAGTGGTCACGCTCCCTCTCCTCGCTTCGACACCACGGGGGACAAGCTGTCACTCTCGCCTACGCAATGGAGCTCACGGGAGGTGGAATCGACTGGCCAAAGATGAGAAATGAGGAGGCGGAGCTGGAGTTATATACGTTGGAGGGTCCGGAAAGGAGCGTGCGGGTAGGGCAATCTGGAGCGCGGATCCCAAGGCAAATACTCCGGCGAGGGTGATGGATATCTCAAGATTAATTCGGACCCGGGGTTTGAGCAAGGCATGATCGGGTTTAGCGGGGAAAAATCCGAGAAGATGGGTACCCGCTAAGGACCCGTGGGAAGTGGTCCTGGGGGGGGGGTAGTTGACCGGGCGGTCAACAATCCCAGGACCAGTAGGAAGCGGCCACGTGGCTGGATTTTGAAGGTGAAAATTAAGGTAGCAAATGGCCGAATTTGCAAAAAGTTAAAACATGAAATATATTTATTTTATTTTTTTCTATTTTTTTAGTGATTTTTAATTAAATTTTCAAAGTAAAAATAGTGTATTTACATAGTAGGTTCATATATAGGTATATATACAATATATAGGATTTTGATTTTTGATTTTTGATTTCTTATTTTTATACAATTTTATTCCTATTTTATATTTTATTTATTTTCATTATAAAATAAGGAATAAGAAGATATTTTTATTTTATTTTAATTATTTATATACATAGGTAATATACATTTATATACATGGTATATTTACAATATATTTTTGGATTTTAATTTTGGTATTTTTATTTTGTTTTTATACTTATAAATATATACAAATATTTACAAACCTATTTGAGTCTATTTTTGTGAGGAAAATACTCTTATTTTATTTACATAAATATATACACACGTGAACCCCTATCTCCCTCTACTTTGGCTTTTATGCGGTCAGGCCCATGCTGAGCCCTCCCTTGGGTTGGGTTGCTCAATATTTATTCTAAATATTTCCCTCTTTTCTTTTTAATCTTTATTCTTTTATTTATGCACAAAAAACATGCTAATTATAGGTTTTTACACAATGCATGCTTTTGGTAATTATTTCTATTTACAACTATATACATGCATTTGCAAAGGTTTTTGTAGCTAAAATATAAGAATAAAGAGTGATGAATGAGTATTCATCACCCCGCTATACTTAACTTTGCTAGTCCCTTAACAAACACTTATTTGAAAAAGAAGTGAAAAAAGAAATAAAGAAAAAGAAAAAGAGAATGTACATGGATCAAGGTTGATTATTAAACTTGCCTTCATTAAATTAAGGTATGGAGCTCGATCAGATCTTTTGATTATTAATGTGTCGGAACCTTATTTGGACTTAAATCTAAGACTCAACAGCCTCTAAGTTCCACTACTCTATAACCAAGACTCCTCAATGCTCCAGGTCAGAACAAGTCATTAATCACAAACCCTGAAGACCATGAATCTTTTCTTGTCCTGTGAATGTGAGGTCTAAGCTCTCCACCTCAGAAATGGCAACTTGACAACCCTCCCCAACAAGGTAACTCTATGACCTCAATCTAGCCACTCTTTCCTCGAGGAGCGGGGTATTCCCTTCTAAGTTCAAGTTCAACCGGCTCAAGAAGAGAAGGAAGAAGAGAATGGGTCAAGGCCAGTGTAGCCAAGTACCCTTGGGAGCTTGACCAGTGTAGCCAAGTCTCCCTGCTGCAAGCTACATCAGGTGGATCATGAAACTCAAGCTTTGCTTATTGTACTCTATATATATACTCCGGTGGGATTATCATTTTCTATCAGACCCACCACTTTTTTGGAGTTATTTTCTTTTTGCATTTTTTTTCAAGTGCATCTATACAACATGTACAAGTGCAGCATATATACAAGGAGTTTTTCCTCTTGAGCCAGTAGACTATCCCTCTTTTGAAGCTTTATTGCAACCCACAACTCCCGTCGTTAGACCTCATGGCAACCAGACCAAGTTGAGACGCACTTCCTTCACTAAAAGAAGAAGAGAGGTTCCGCCTAGAAGTACTACCCTCATATGCTACCCCAAGTCAAGGAAGACTGCCTCCTCACCACCTCATCCGTAGAGAGCTCGGTGCATAGTGCTGGTGTCCAAGTAAAGCCACTGTCTATATGAGTAATGTGTTGTTGTTAAGTGCTCTACTTAGGCTCATTGAGATGACATGTGATCATAGCCTAGTGGACTCAAAGAATTAAGTCATCATGGACCTGAAAAGCCTTACACCTAAGCCCTATAAGGTTCCTCTTAGAAATTAGGTGGATTAAGATCTTAATCAAGCTCCATTTCTCAATTTGATTCCAGGCTAGTTTAAATGTCAACTATCATCCAGAAAAACTATATACATATATACAAAAGATGCTATTTACACAAATTTTACAAACATGCAAAATTTTTGAAAAATGTTTTGAAATCATGAATGGATGATGCATGAAGTGCAAGTTTTGCAAAAAGATATTTACACACATTTACACAATATTTTTGCAAACGTTTGATTCTCAAAACATTTTGGAAAAATTTTGTACTATATACATAATTTTGATAAGAAAATATTTACACAAACTTTACACAAAAGATTTTTGAAATCATTTTTACAAAAATAATTTGTACACTAGCTATTTATGTGCAAATAAAAGAAGTTTATGTACATGAAAAATTTTAATTTTTGAGGTTTTTAAGGTTTTAAGCCATTTTATTTATTAACACACTCACACAAAGTACGAGTTATGGCTAAAGTATATATGGAATATATACACCCCCCCTATACATAGCTCGAACGATGTCCTCAGAGTCAAGAGCGATGAAGAAGACATAACTCGTGCTAGGTATAGGGAAGTGAAAAGGAAGGCTATATACAAAGACGAATAAAATGAAATGGAAAGTCAAAAAGGTCTCGGGTTTTCCCCCTATACTTAGGATCAAGTAATCCTAAGTATGGCAGGCTGTATACTAAGGGAAAACCGAGTGGAGAATGTACAGGGTCTACCCCCCCTATACTTAGGGTGATATGTCCCTAAGTATAGGCAACAAAACAGGGGTAGAGAAAAACAAAAGAAATACCCGAAGGTCTCACATCCCCCCTATACTTAGGGTAAAGTACACCCTGAGTATAGCATAATCATAAGATGAAGAAAGGGATGTGGGACTAAAGAATGTAATGATATGGACATCTGGATCTATATAAGGCGGAAGATCAATGAAACTCAGGCGTGAGATGCATTAGATGTGAGTCAAAGACTACATCTTCAGACAAAATGAATAGGGGCAAGATCAGCGACCCGCAGCTCATGATCTAGAAATGGCTTGAGCCGTTGGCCGTTCACTCGAAAGGTACTCTCAGAAGACAACTCGGATATATCAATGCTACCGTTGTCGTGTACCTTCCTGACCAAGTAGGGTCCCTTCCATTTGCTCTGTAGCTTCCCTGGAAATAAACGAAGCCTCGCATCAAACAACCATACTCTCTGTCCAATCTCAAAATGCTTGTGGCTGATATGAGAATCATGCCACTCCTTCACTCTCTCCTTATACTGTAGGCTGTTTGAGAAAGCTGTATCTCTAAGCTCCTCCAGGGCTGCTAACTCTGCCCTCCTCTGGTCTCCTACACAATCTGGATCCATAAGAATATCAGTAACTGCCCAAAGTGACGTGTGCCTCAACTCAACAGGCAAATGGCACGGCTTGCCATATACGAGGCGAAAGGGAGATGTACCCAATGGTGTCTTGAAAGAAGTCCTATATGCCCACAAGACCGAGTCCAAAAGCTGTGACCAATCCTTTCGGTCAGGGCGGACGACTTTCTGCAATATAGTCTTGATCTCCCTATTCGACACCTCGGCTAGACCATTCGTCTGTGTATGGTAAGGTGTAGCAACACGATGGTCTATACCGAACTCGTTAGCAAGGGCCTTCACCTGGTCGTTGATGAAATGAGACCCTCCATCAGAAATCAGAACTCGTGGAACCCCGAACCGCGTGATGATGTGCTTCCTCAAAAATCTGCAAACTGTCCTCGCATCAGCGACTCGGGCGGGGATAGCCTCAACCCAACGACTAACATAATCCACGGCCAACAGAATGTACTCAAATCCCTGACTCTTAGGGAATGGACCCATGAAATCGATGCCCATGCGTCAAAAACCTCACACAAGTGAATGGGCTGCATCGGCATCATATCACGCTGTCCACAAGTGCCCATCCTCTGACAGTCAGTACACCTCTTCACGAACTCATCAGAGTCCTTGAAGAGGGTAGGCCACCACAAGCCGGATTGGAGCACTTTCTGTGCCGTTCTCCTCGCAGAGTGATGTCCTCCTACCTCAAGCTTGTGGCAGTAAGTGAGGACGCTATGGTGTTCCTCATGAGGAATACACCGACGCCAGACGCTATCCCCTCCTTTGTGGTAAAGGATGGGATCCTCCCAGTGGTAGGACTTGGCCTTCGTAAGGAAGGTCTCAAGCCTCTGCCTGGGCCAATCTTGTGGGACTTTCCCAACAACGAGAAAGTTCACAATATCGGCGTACCACGGGAGTGAGGCGATAGCAAGGATCGCCTCATCTGGGAAGGTCTCACGAATGGGATCAATCTGCTCAGACTCCTCAGGCTGCTCTAAACGGGAGAGGTGATCCGCCACCACATTCTTGACTCCAGGCTTATCTTTGATCTCAATGTCGAACTCCTGGAGTAGAAGGATCCATCTAGTAAGTCTGGCCTTGGCGTACTTCTTTGCCATGAGGTACCTGATGGCGGTGTGATCTGTGTACAGGGTCACTCTAGATCCAATGATATAAGATCGAAACTTATCTAAGGCGAACACTACGGCTAGCATCTCCTTCTCTGTGATCGTGTAATTCCGCTGCGCGGAATCCAATGTGCAGCTAGCGTAGTGGATAGCAAATGGAACTCCATCCCTCCTTTGTCCCAGCACTGCCCCTACGGCAAAATCGGAGGCATCCGTCATGATCTCGAATGGAAGAGACCAATCAGGCGACTGGAGGACAGGAGCCTCAATAACACACTGCTAGAGAGTCGCAAAGGACGAAAGACACTTGTCATCGACAAGGAACTCAGTGTCTCGTCAAGAGGTCAGTCAACGGCCGGGCAATCCTGCTGAAATCCTGAATAAATCTCCTATAAAATCCAACGTGCCCCAGGAATGACCGTAGCTGCCTCAAATTGGACGGCGGTGTGAGTTTTATAATGACATCCACCTTGGCCGGATCAACCTCCATGCCCCTGTTGGAGATGATGTGTCCAAGCACCGTCCCTTGAGTCACCATGAAGTGACTCTTCTACCAAGATAGAACCAAATGGAACTCAATACATCGCTGGAGTACTCGGTCTAGGCAGTCAAGACAGGAGTCGAATCCGTCGCCGTAGACCGAGAAATCGTCCATGAAGACCTCCAAACACTCCCCTACCATGTCCGAAAAGATCGACAGCATGCACCTCTGAAAAGTCGCAGGGGCATTGCATAGCCCAAATGGCATGCGTCGAAAGGCATATGTACCGAAGGGACAGGTAAAGGTGGTCTTCTCCTGATCCTCAGGAGCGATGGACACCTGGTTGTAGCCCGAGTACCCATCCAGGAAGCAATAATGGCTCTTCCCTGCCAGTCTCTCAATGATCTGGTCAATAAAAGGCAGGGGAAATGGTCCTTCTTGGTGGCCTGGTTGAGTCTCCTGTAGTCAACACAGACCCTCCAAGAGGTGGGTACTCATGTAGCAATCTCCTCTCCCGACTCACTGATCACAGTCGTGATGCCCGTCTTCTTGGGCACCACATGCAATGGGCTGACCCACTTGGAGTCGGAAATGGGATAAATGAAATCTGCACTCCACCATTTTGATATTTCCTTCATCACAACCTCTCTCAGGTTGGGGTTCAGTCGCCGCTGGAACTCACGCAACGGCTTCGCCCCCTCCTCGAGATAGATATGGTGGGATAACACTGATGGACTAATCCCATGGAGATCTGCTACGCTCCATCCGATTGCCTTGCGGTTCTTTTCAAGAACCCCCATTAAACGGGATTCCTGCTCTCCAGTCAGATCGGCGGAGATGATGACTGGGTACATCTCAGGTTCGCCCGCAAGGAACCGATACTTCAGCGAAGTAGGGAGCGGCTTCAGCTCTGGACAGCTGGGTACTGGCAAATCTGGCTTCAGAAGAAGATGTGTGAATGCTGCTAAATCTGCCAAATCTGCCTGGGAGAAAGGAAGCGAGCTCTCGCAAACTGGATCTGGAGGAGGCTGCTCAACTGTGCTGTCTCTGATCTGCTCTGCCTCTACCTCCTCCTCATCTGTAGGCTCAGGTGGACTCAGGTCTGGCATCTGGTCATCACAATCTGCCCAATCAGACTCTGAATCCGAGGGATCTGCATCAAACAAGGTGGCAACAGTGCCACCGTCACACAAGGTGGCCTCAGTACCACCATCACTAGAAACCGTGTCGCGGTCAAGAACCGACTCTGCTGCCTCTGTAGTATCCTGGACCAAGGCTGTGCTCTCCAAGCTCTCCTCTGCTGTCATCTCTGCATCAGTGGTGTCTGGAAATGAGAGGATAGCCTGTGCTGAAGGGTCTGCCCATGCTGCCTCATCATCTGTGATCACAAAATCACAGTCCTGGTGGATGTCTAACCCAGCGTCTGTCAGCTGCTCTGTATCTGTGCTGGTCTCTGAGCATGCTCTCTCTCTGGCTCTGCTGTCCTCGACCGTCTCTATTTGTACACTCTCACCCTCGACGCGAAAGTATACCTTCTCGCTATCATGGTCAGTCACCGCCTTGGCTGTGGCCAAGAACGGACGACCGAGGATGATGGGGGTATCGGCCACTGAATCAGGGATCTCCATGTCCAACACTACGAAGTCCACGGGGAATTGCAGGCCCTGAATAGTCACGATAACGTCTCGCAACAACCCCTTCGGCCTCTTGACAGATCGATCAGCAAACTGAAGGACTGTCCTGCTCTGTCGAAGAGTGCCCAACTCGAAGCATTCGAGAAGGGCTGCCGGAAGGAGGTTGATAGACGATCCACTATCCAATAGAGTCCGGTCGAACCTCTGCTCACTAATATGACATCTGACATACGGGGCTCCTGAATCTGGCCTCTTGACCGGTGATGAATCTGTGATTCGTCATCTTTATTCATTTATTTTAGCTTAAAATCCCTTATAAAATACCTGCATATAACGCTAACTCCATATTCTTACTAACTTGCATCTGTGTAAAAATTGTACATTTCTGACTAATTTTAATCTAAAATAAATAAATAAAGAAATAAAGGAAAAATAAAGAAAACGAATTAAGAAAATAAAGAAAAGAAAATAAAAAAAGGAAGACCGTGTACTGGCTGACCCGAACCCCGAGATAAGGTCAAGACATGACCTGATCGACCAGGAATAAAGTAGGGGGAGATAGGGTCCTCAACCAGAAAATCCAAAAAAAAAGTGTCCTCACTCATTTTGTATAAATCTGTATAAACTGACACTAATTTATTTGTACCTTAATTGACTTCAAATCAAATAACATTCAAAATCAAAGTTGTAAATAAAAATGTGTTCTAATTACTAAAATTGATTGCACAATTAAATCTTGTACAGAATAAAAGTAGCCACACTTGGAAAAAGCCACTAAGCACTAATTGAAAGACCAATTCCGGCTCCATATGAGCTTAAATTGAATCAATCTCAGTTCCATTGAACTCAAATTAAATTATCTTTAAAATGGTTGTATTTTCATAATTTTTGGAGTTACGGTTGAAAAGTCGGTTTTCTGTGGTGGTTTGTGCAATTTTCCCATGTATTTTGTGTATATTGTATTTGTATATATTGTAAATTAATCCCACTGATTTCTTTTTAATAAAAATAAAAATTAAAAAAATAATAAATTTTTAAAACACAAAAAAGGCCAATTTCGTCATTTATCCTTGTATATAGTGTCACATATGTATATAGTATATGTATATAGTTGCTATTTTTAATTAACCTTCATAAAAAAATAAAAAATAACATTTTTTAATTCAAATTAAATAAGTGACGAAAATTCAAAAAAAAAGATAATTTTGTAATTAGTTTTATCTCTCTTTTATTTTCTTTTTCAAATTTCATCTCCCTCCCACCAAAAAAATTCAAAAAATCATTTTAATTTTCATCTCCATTATCTCTTCAAAAAATTCAAATTTCATCTCTTCTATTTATATGGCTCCATCTCCCTCATTCCAACTTGATCAATCTTTAGAGAGAGGAGCCCAATCTCCGAGAGAAAATTTCGTCGAGAATTGTGCCTAGCCTCCGAGCCACCCGGTGACAGCGAGTCGGCCTTGTCGAGGCGATCACGGTCCATTTACCGCTCCTAAGGTGAGATCCGTATTTTTCTTTGCATTTTTATCTTAGTTTAATCGTTTTTTATTTTATCGCATTTTTTATCGTCATTTTGTTCTTCTAGATCATAAAAAAATTCATCACGGTTTTTGATCTGCCACCGACTCGAATTTCCATCTCATCTTCGTGATCTCCCCGCCTTCTATTTCTACCGTCCACGATCTCTCAACTCCGACCACGCACGGTGGTCGGAGAATCAGATTCGGATCCATCATTTCCGCCGAATTTCCATTCATTCTTCCGATTTGTAAATAAATAAACATTTGTTTCTTTCTATTCTCTAACATTTGTTTTGCAGGATAATATAAAAAAATAAAAAAATAAAAAATAATAAAAAATTTCTTTATCTCTTTCTTCTCTTATTTTCGGATTTAAAAAAATATAAAAAAAGTTTTTTTTCTTTTTTCTTCATTCACTGTTTATACATAATATTACAAATAAATAAATAAAAAAAACAAGAAAATAATAATCTAAAAAGACGGCAGCCAGGAGGGCCGCCGTCCCCTGCCGCCACGCCTGAAGCCGCCTCACCGACCTCGGCGGCGGCGCCTTCAGCCGCCGGCCTTCGCCAGGCCGCAGCCCCCTCCGCCTCTGAAGCCTCTTCCGCGCCCAGGCCGCGCCTCCGCTGCGTGGGGCGGCGCCGCACTCCTCCAGCACCGCCCAGCGCCTAGTTCCCCTCCCCGCGCTCGCGCCTCCGCGCGCTGGCGTGTCACCGCGCGCGCGGCAGCGTCGACAACCGCACCCCCTGCCGTGCGCCATCTCCAGATCACCTCGCACCTCCCCGCGAGTCGGCCGCTCCTGCCATCTTCATCCAGCCGATCAACCGTCCCACGCCGCCTTCATCCTCCGCTGTGAGCGGCCCTACCGCAAAGATGTGCCCCAGCAGCGCCGCAGCCCTGCGCACGACACTCCATCGCCGCTCCGAGCTTCGTCCGTTCTCCGCACCCCCTCAACGTGCCATCTCCGCCACCAGAACGCCGCCGCCTCCTAGAAGTTTCCCTCGCGAGTCCGCACCACCACAGCGGCGCCGGGCCGCCCTCTCTTCCAGATCCGCGGCCGTGCACGCCCTTCAGCCCGCCAGCGCCCTCCACCGCCGCTGAGCGTCTTCTCCGCGCGCGGCGCTCCATCTCCATCGCCGCCCCGTCTGCCGGCCGCCGTCCCTCGTACCGCCGAAGAAGAAGGGTGGAGTCGGCGCCGCCTTGCCCCTCTTGTCCCTTGAGCAAGCAACGAAGAACTCTCTAGGGCTTGATCTATTAAAAATTGGAAGAATATCAAATCAGCCCCGTGAAGTTATGGAAATCGCGAAATAGCCCCTGCACTCCAAAGACTTGCACGTGCGTCGCATGTGTATGTTGGGTAAATTACTTGTTTCCCTCCACATTTTATTGTTATTATTTTTATACAGAAACATTTAATAATTGTGTTTTCGTCCCTCATTTCCAGACTTGAGAATTGCATGATTCATCTATTGAAATAAATGTTATTTGTGATCCAAAAATTTTGCAAAAATTGTGCTATGCTCCTGATGTTCATGTCCATCTAGCATAAATTTTTTGTTGCATTTTGCTTTCATTTATTATCATTAAAAAAATCAAAAACATGTCATTTTGCCTTGCTTGAAATTCCAAAATTCATAAAATTCGAAAATACCTCTAAAAATTCCAAAAAAATTAGAGTAGTTTTATTTCATTCTCTTTTAATTTCTGACTAATTTTCACGCATTAATTATTTATAAAACCCAAAAAAATTGAAAAATATCAAAAATCTTCTAAAAATCATAAAAAATTCTACAAAAATCTAAAAATTATGATTTCAGTTTCTGTTTGTAGATATTTTCTTCTAGTTTGTTTAAAAATAATTGCCAGGAGTTTTAGGTATTTAAAATATCTTTAAATTGCAAATTACTCCAGGCTGTGCACATTTTCTTGTTTCCTCACTGTTTGATTTTTAGAAAAATACAAAAACATTTGAAAATTCCACAAAAATCCTTAAAAACATTTCAAAACTTTTAAAACCCAAAAATATTTTCCTTGGATTTTTTTGATTATTTTTGGCATAATTGAAAATTGTAAAAAGAGTTGGTGTGCGTATTTTTACCTTGTTTGCGTCGTATTATTTTTGAAAATAAAAAAAATTGCAAAATCAAAATCATAAAAATTTGAAAATCAGAAAATACAAAAATATTAGAAAATAAAAAAAATTAAAAAAAATAAAAAGATTAAAAAAATCACAAAAACCAAGGATAGTTGTCCTTTGAGATTCATGTTTTCTATTGATTGATTTTCGATTAATTGAATAACCCTCGGGAATTGTAGCCTCCCTGAGTTCGACCCTGTCCGCTATACAGGTTAATAAGTAGCAAAAATAAAAAAACAATCTTTTGTTGACGCGGGTTTTGGGGATAAAAGCAACGACCTTTTTACCACCATTAACTTTCCAACCCGGCAATAAATTCCTTGCTCAATAAAATTTTACCGTTGCCGGGATAAAAAAAATCAAAAATCCCTCGAATTTCGCGCTCAACAAAATGGCGCCGTTGTCGGGGAGGCACGGCGAGGGTAGTTAGGTTTCTCTTTTGACCTGCTATTCTTGGTTGTAAATATCTGTTTACATTTCTGCCATTCACTTCACTGTTTATATCCACTGCATCCATTTTTTTCTTTTCTCATATTTGATAATTGTTTTTCTTACACATTTTCTTTTCTTTTTCTTGCGAGGGCCCGCGGAGCGAAGGAGGCAATCCTAGGAGAGCCGAAGCACCCAAGCGACGTGGAGGCGGCTTGATTCTTCACCAAGCCGCAGGATAGCGTGAGAAAAAGAGAAGAAGCGTGAAAGAGACGGAAAAAGAGAGAGAGAGAGAGTTTCTTTTCCATTTGAACTTTGTAAAAGGACACTCATTTGTTGCGGGGTCTGTTTCGCCAAGTGCCGGTGCACTTGGGGGACCTCACCGGTTTTGTTTTCATCGCCTTTATTTTTCTTTATTTCACGCAGATTTTGAAAGCCACCTATTGATTGCTTTAATTAATTTGCTTGAGCCAGGTAATTAATTAGGTCCAAACACCCTAAACAAGAATTTCTGTGCCTATAGAGTACATCGTAATTTGGACTTAGTCAAATTAACTTGTTCTTGCCCGTTAATAGAAGCTATCATATAGGACGGTTCACTTGCATCATATAGGTTAGTTTATTTTCTGTATTTAAATTCTGCGCGGATCACTTGCATGTAGAGTGCTGGCGACAAGGTACGCATCTCTAACCCTGCATGCATCATCGTTTTTAATCGCGCATTGGCATTTCCGATCTCCTTCCTTGTTTTCACTCACATAAATTAAAAGGAAATTGGACACTCGGTAGGCGATTCTTTGAAAACATTTTAACCAAGTAATAACTGCCTAAAATTAGGACTGCTAAAGAAAACTCGACCTTAAAAAAACACAACGAAAATCATTGTTTTGGGGAGAGTAACCCCCTCATTGTATTCGTTTTAACTTGCTCGCGTACACACTAAGGATAGTGCCCAAATCCCATAATTCAGCCTAAGTGTTTGTACAACTTTTGTGATTATCACCTAACTCTAAAACAGACAAGATTAAGAGACCGAATCTTCACGGTCTTCACATTGCATGAGTTGGTGAATTGGGGGTTTGTATTGTGTTTGATTGTTTGTGTGCTTGCTAGATCCTTCTGTGCATTTGCGCCTTTTTCTCCATATCTTTTGGCTTGACCCTCGTGCTCTCTCATCTTTTGTTTCGAAGATGGCCGACTGGAGTTATTTTAATCCGATCTTCGAAGATACCTCGTACTCTCCAGATGATCCACCTTCCTTTTTCCAGGAGGATCTTCCTCCTGATGTTTGTGCATATCCGCCTAACCCATTATTTCAGGAAATGGAGGACTTTGATTTTCACCCACCCTCATTCAGCCCACCCGGTCCTGAGATTTTGGAGTCACCTTTCATGATTTCCACACTTGAGACACTGAACCAGATGGTGGAGCATATGAATTTGAGGATTAACAATCTCTTTAACATAAATACGAGCCAGAACGCTGTTCCACTTTTTGAGGATATGGATTCATTTGAGGATAATCATGAGAGCTTGCAATCGCCCAAAACACAAAAAAATGAGAGAATTTTAAAAAATCCAAAAAGATTCTGGGAGATACATTATTGATTCATTTTGTGAGGAGATGACCAAATGCCCAATCATTTACCCACACAATCATCCACCACATGTCCCAATCTCGACCCCGAGGATTCCACTGTACAGACTGCTCTTGGCAATCCTCATGTAAATGATTGATTCTGACCTCCTCCCTTGTATGGATGAGGTCCAAAAATTCAAAAAAATGTTGACTGAACCCGAAGTGGTAGCCACCCTTAATGAGATCATTAAAGCTCCACTTCAACAGGCCATGACAGGTTTATCTACTCCTCAATAGAAGAAGAGAAAGCGAAGGAGAAGATCTGAGCGTCACATCTTGACCATGGCCACTGCCCTACGCCATCTCTCACCGTCCATATTTTAAGAAAGGGAACACTGCCACACTCTTGTGAGTGCTCCATATCTGACTACTCCTGTGATAACACTCTCCTTGACGGCGGTTCATCAATCAATGTAATACCCTTCTCTTTGGTACAATCCCTTCATCTTGGGCCTCTTAAGAAAACCACGATGATAGTTCAATTTGCTGATGGATCTATCAAGAGGCCGAAGGGTATTCTAGAAAACGCTGTCATTTCTATTCAGGGCCTGAATTTCACTTCGGATTTTGTTGTAATGCCCATGGAGACCTCCACCCCTGTGGAGCATCCTCCAATCATCCTGGGACGGCCTTTCCTCGCCTCTGTAGGAGCCGTTATTGATTATGGTTCAGGAGAGATTCGCTTCCGTTCTGATGTAGGGAGCGATGTGTTAATCACTACACCCACTACCATCCAGACACCTGCATCCCATGAGAGCCCCACCCGTGTTAGACAACCCCAAGGACTTTGACCATGATGATACTACCAGAGATTTTTGCTATATGATTGATGATACTGAGACCCGAGAATTCCTCTTCAAGGAGGAGGACTCGGAAAGTATAGACCTTGGAGTTTCCTCTTCTGGTACGTGGCGATGCATTGATGACATCCGCGGGATTTACACAATAGACACCATAGAGCGGAAGGCAGACTCTGAGACTAGACATGACGAACATGATTCGAATACTTCCACTGATGAGTCCGTTCATATTCACCATGATTCAGATGAGACCGATCATGCCCAATTTGATTTGATTGCTTTTATAAAAGAATTTGGGCCTTTTGATAGAGATGATGATCCAGTAGAGGCTCGCCTGTCTGATATTGATCCTACTTTTTCGGATAATGATTTCAAGCCATTTTACTTTGATGTTTGTGAGACTTCCAGGCCAAACATGACCACACTACTTCCAATAATCGGTTTAAGCCTGCACAATCTGAAACCACCGAGGACATATTCTTGGTCGATTCTACTCAGTTCATATCTAATGATGATCCCAATATCGACCTACACCTTGTCAAATCCATACCTCAACGGTCCCGCAAGAAGGTTTGCTTTCGACCTTCTTGACCTTTGTACATCCACTCTTGTATATCCTTTCGTTTTACTCCGTCTTCTCCCGTTTTATCATTCACCCCTTTTCCGTGTGTGTGTATATGCTATACTTAGGATGTGCTTTATCCTAAGTATAGGGGGGGTGAGTGGTCAGTGTTGTTCATATTCGTCCTGTTCATCACTCTTGTTGTTGCCTATACTTAGGGATACTCTACCCTAAGTATAGGGGGGTGATGTTGTTCATATCGTGTCTTTTTATTTTTGAGTCTGTACATTCTCGTCATCGGTTTTCCCTTTTTGTACACTCCACTATACTTAGGATTACTTGATCCTAAGTATAGGGTGGATCACCATCTTCTTTTTTTCTTTTCTTTTCACTTTTCTATACTTAGCACGAGTTATGTCTTCCTTTTTCGCTCTCTAATCACTATGAGGACATAGTTCGAGCTAAGTATAGGGGGGTGTCGTATATATTGTATATATACTTTAGACATAACTCGTACTTTTAAATACGTTTATTTGGGGGGTTATTGTGTATAGTTTGTAAAATTCACGTGCAAAAAAAAACATATAAAAAAACAACAAAAATAAAAACAAAAAAATCAACAAAAAAATTGTATATACTCGTATATTTTACTAACCCTTTTCAAAAAAAAAACAAACAAAAAAATACAAAACCAAAAATCTATAAAAAATTGCAAATTTCAAAAAAAAACTTTCTTTCACATTTGCATTTTTCTTCCAAAAAAAATCCATAAAAAGTTCAAAATTAGAAAATCGTTCAAAAAAAAGTGTGTTCTTTTCACATGTGCATCATTCCTTTTCCAAAAAAAAACCCCTTGCATTGTTCATATGTTGCATTTGCATGTGCATTTTTCAGGATAGTATTGACATTTAAACTATGTCTGGAATAAAATTGAAGAATGGAGCTTAGTTGGACCTTAATCCACCTAATTCTTAGAGGAACTTCACCCGAGAAATAGGATTTTAGAAGCTTCAGGTCTTTGACTTAATTCTTTGAGTTCCACATGACAATGTGCAGCGTTTGACTCTTAGTGTCTAACCTGGTCTCTTCATTCTGGGTATAACTCTGGAATAGGGAATCAATTTGTACTCTCGCACTATGCACTTAGCTCAACTCAGATGGGATGTTGGAAGACTATGTGAGTTTCTTTTCTGGTAGCGTGGAAATCTAAAGACCGGAGTACGGGTTGAAATAAAGCTTCGGAAAAGGGATGGACGGCTGGGCACAATTTTTTCTAAGACCCCAAAAAATGTACGGAAACAAAAGATTCTATATCCGTAGGGGCAAACAAGATCCAAGCAGAACCACCAAAAATACAAATACAAAGAAGCCACTACCAAATAAATATCTGACCAAAAAGGTCCAAGCTTCAAGAAACCTGCAGATCTTGGTGGAGACTCGGCTACACTGGCCATCTCCACAAGGAGAGGTGACTACACTGGCCACCCTCCAGTTCTTTTCTCTTTCTTCTAACTTCTCCCCCTATTCGATTGTGAACACAGCGTGACAGACCTTAGAAGGAAATACCTGACTCCCCGAGGATGAGTTATTGGAGAGGAGATTTGCATGGTAGTCCTGCATTCTGGATGGGAAGAGCTAAAACCTTTCCCACACATGAGTCGATTGTTCAATGTTCATAGGGTGTGCTTTAGGAAGAGGATTGATCTAAGATGACTTCTGAGCTGAAACTGTGACAATGATGTGTAGAACTTGAAGGCTGTTGATTTTAAAATTCTAAATCTCACAGAAGTTCCGACACACAAATAATCCAAAGGTCCGACAGAGCTCCAAACTACAATTTTATGAAGATAAGTTTAATACTCAATGTTGTCCTACTTTCTTTATTTTCCCTTTCTTTTTCTTTTTCTTTTTCTTCACTTATTCTTCCAAATAAGTGTTTGCTAAGGGACTAGCAAAGGTAAAGCATAGGGGGATGATGAATCTGCGATTCGTCATCTTTATTCATTTATTTTAACTTAAAATCCCTTATAAAACACCTGCATATAATGCTAACTCCATATTCTTACTAACTTGCATCTGTGTAAAAATTGTACATTTCTGACTAATTTTAATCTAAAATAAATAAATAAAGAAAGAAAGGAAAAATAAAGAAAAGGAATTAAAAAAATAAAGAAAAGAAAATAAAAAAGGAAGACTGTGTACATGCTGACCCGAACCCGAAGAGAAGGTCAAGACGTGACCTGATCGACCAGGAATAAAGTAGGGGGAGATAGGGTCCTCAACCAGAAAATCCAAAAAAAAATGTGTCCTCACTCATTTTGTATAAATCTGTATAAACTGACACTAATTTATTTGTACCTTAATTGACTTCAAATCAAATAACATTCAAAATCAAAGTTGTAAATAAAAATGTGTTCTAATTACTAAAATTGATTGCACAATTAAATCTTGTACAGAATAAAAGTAGCCACACTTGGAAAAAAGCCACTAAGCACTAATTGAAAGACCAATTCCGACTCCATATGAGCTTAAATTGAATCAATCTCAGTTCCATTGAACTCAAATTAAATTATCTTTAAAATGGTTGTATTTTCATAATTTTTGGAGTTACGGTTGAAAAGTCGGTTTTCTGGGGTGGTTTGTGCAATTTTCCCATGTATTTTGTGTATATTGTATTTGTATATATTGTAAATCAATCCCACTGATTTCTTTTTAATAAAAATAAAAATTAAAAAAATAATAAATTTTTAAAACACAAAAAAGGCCAATTTCGTCATTTATCCTTGTATATAGTGTCACATATGTATATAGTATATGTATATAGTTGCTATTTTTAATTAACCTTCATAAAAAAATAAAAAAATAACATTTTTTAATTCAAATTAAATAAGTGACGAAAATTCAAAAAAAAGATAATTTTGTAATTAGTTTTATCTCTCTTTTATTTTCTTTTTCAAAATTCATCTCCCTCCCACCAAAAAAATTCAAAAAATCATTTTAATTTTCATCTCCATTATCTCTTCAAAAAAATTCAAATTTCATCTCTTCTATTTATAAGGCTCCATCTCCCTCATTCCAACTTGATCAATCTTTAGAGAGAGGAGCCCAATCTCCGAGAGAAAATTTCGTCGAGAATTGTGCCTAGCCTCCGAGCCACCCGGTGACAGCGAGTCGGCCTTGTCGAGGCGATCACGGTCCATTTTCCGCTTCTAAGGTGAGATCCGTATTTTTCTTTGCATTTTTATCTTAGTTTAATCGCTTTTTTATTTTATCGCATTTTTTATCGTCATTTTGTTCTTCTAGATCATAAAAAAATTCATCACGGTTTTTGATCTGCCACCGACTCGAATTTCCATCTCATCTTCGTGATCTCCCCGCCTTCTATTTCTACCGTCCACGATCTCTCAACTCCGACCACGCGCGGTGGTCGGAGAATCGGATTCGGATCCATCATTTCCGCCGAATCTCCATTCATTCTTCTGATTTGTAAATAAATAAACATTTGTTTCTTTCTATTCTCTAACATTTGTTTTGCAGGATAATATAAAAAAATAAAAAAATAAAAAAATAATAAAAAATTTCTTTATCTCTTTCTTCTCTTATTTTCGGATTTAAAAAAATATAAAAACGTTTTTTTCTTTTTTTTTCATTCACTGTTTATACATAATATTACAAATAAATAAATAAATAAACAAAAAAATAATAATCTAAAAAGACGGCAGCCAGGAGGGCCGCCGTCCCCTGCCGCCGCGCCTGAAGCCGCCTCACCGACCTCGGCGGCGGCGCCTTCAGCCGCCGCCCTTCACCAGGCCGCAGCCCCCTCCGCGTCTGAAGCCTCTTCCGCGCCCAGGCCGCACCTCCGCCGCGTGGGGCGGCGCCACACTCCTCCAGCACCGCCCAGCGCCCAGTTCCCCTCCCCGCGCTCGCGCCTCCGCGCGCTGGCGTGTCACCGCGCGCGCGGCAGCGTCGACAACCGCACCCCCTGCCGAGCGCCATCTCCAGATCACCTCGCGCCTCCCCGCGAGTCGGCCGCTCCTGCCATCTTCATCCAGTAGATCAGCCGTCCCGCGCTGCCTTCATCCTCCGCTGTGAGCGGCCCTGCCGCAAAGACGTGCCCCAGTGGCGCCGCAGCCCTGGCGCGCGGCACTCCATCGCCGCTCCGAGCCTCGCCCGTTCTCCGCACCCCCTCAACGTGCCATCTCCGCCACCAGAACGCCGCCGCCTCCTATAGTTTCCCTCGCGAGTCCGCACCACCACAGCGGCGCCGGGCCGCCCTCTCTTCCAGATCCGCGGCCGTGCACGCCCTTCAGCCCTCCAGCGCCCTCCACCGCCGCTGAGCGTCTTCTCCGCGCGCGGCGCTCCATCGCCATCGCCGCCCCGTCTGCCGGCCGCCGTCCCTCGTACCGCCGAAGAAGAAGGGTGGAGTCGGCGCCGCCTTGCCCCTCTTGTCCCTTGAGCAAGCAACGAAGAACTCTCTAGGGCTTGATCTATTAAAAATTGGAAGAATATCAAATCAGCCCCGGGAAGTTATGGAAATCACGAAATAGCCCCTGCACTCCAAAGCCTTGCACGTGCGTCGCATGTGTATGTTGGGTAAATTACTTGTTTCCCTCCACATTTTATTGTTATTATTTTTATACAGAAACATTGAATAATTGTGTTTTCGTCCCTCATTTCCAGACTTGAGAATTGCATGATTCATCTATTGAAATAAATGTTATTTGTGATCCAAAAATTTTGCAAAAATTGTGCTATGCTCCTGATGTTCATATCCATCTAGCATAAAATTTTTGTTGCATTTTTCTTTCATTTATTATCATTAAAAAAAATCAAAAACATGTCATTTTGCCTTGCTTGAAATTCCAAAATTCATAAAAATTCGAAAATACCTCTAAAAATTCCAAAAAAAGTAGAGTAGTTTTATTTCATTCTCTTTTAATTTCTGACTAATTTTCATGCATTAATTATTTATAAACCCAAAAAAATTGAAAAATATCAAAAATCTTCTAAAAATCATAAAACATTCTACAAAAATCTAAAAATTATGATTTCAGTTTCTGTTTGTAGATATTTTCTTCTAGTTTGTCTTAAAAATAATTGCCAGGAGTTTTAGGTATTTAAAATATTTTTAAATTGCAAATTACTCCAGGCTGTGCACATTTTCTTGTTTCCTCACTGTTTGATTTTTAGAAAAATACAAAAACATTTGAAAATTCCACAAAAATTCTTAAAAACATTTCAAAACTTTTAAAACCCAAAAATATTTTCCTTGGATTTTTCTGATTATTTTTGGCATAATTGAAAATTGTAAAAAGAGTTGGTGTGCGTATTTTTACCTTGTTTGCGTCGTATTATTTTTGAAAATAAAAAAAAATTTACAAAATCAAAATCACTAAAAATTTGAAAATCAGAAAATAAAAAAAAATTAGAAATATATATATATATATATATAAATAAAAAGATAAAAAATCACAAAAACCAAGGATAGTTGTCCTTAGAGATTCCTGTTTTCTTTTAATTTGTTTCTGATTAATTGAATAACCCTCGGGAATTGTAGCCTCCTTGAGTTCGACCCTGTCCGCTATACAGGTTAATAAGTAGCAAAAATTTAAAAAAATTAAAAATATATAAATCTTTTGTTGACGCGGTTTTTGGGGATAAAAACAACGACCGATTATCATTAATTTCCAACCCGGCAATAAATTCCTTGCTCAACAAAATTTTGCCGTTGCCGGAGATAAAAGAAAAATTCAAAAATCTCCAAATTTCGACTCAACAACCGGCAGAGGGTTCTGAATCGCGAAGCACGTGGCTTTCGTCAGCACATGTATCTCTGAATGATGGTTCCTCCTCCTCCTCCTGACTGTGGTCCTATCTCTCAAAGATCGCTGAAGAAGGGGGATGTGCTGCAAAGCCTCCTGAGGGTCAGCTGTATGTGAAATCTGTCGATCATGCTCTGGCTGAACTCCTCCTGCTCTCTCTTTTTTGGGTCTGTTTCTCTTTTCTTCCCCTTCCCCTCTAGGGGGAAGGGGATCACAGGGTCCTTCTCAGATGAAGGACTAGGAATAGGTCTAGACGGCTCGACAACCGGATCCGCACATACATCAATCACCACAGTGGGACCGGAAGAAACTAAACCTTTTCCTTTATTCAAAGCAGTGTTCTGAGATATATCAACAGAAGGAAAAACAACATCTCTCTCAAAATGAACACCGGTGGCCTCAGTACCACCACGGGCTGGCTCTACTAGACGTCTCGCGGCCTCAGTACCGCGGGCTGGCTCGGCTACTCTGGTGGCGTCAGCACCACCTCCTCGAACTGGTTTAGCGGCGGCCTCAGTACCGCCGGTGGAATCAACATCCTTGGTGGCATCAGTACCACCATCATCATCGTCTGCGACCTCAGTACCGCTCTCCTCCTCCTCATCTGGCGCCCTGGGTGGATCCTCGAGTCGTCGCTCAGATGAGGCGCCGCCTGCTGGTGCTCTACCGCTCCTAAGTGTAACAAAATCATCATCAAACAGATCTGAAGACATATCATCAAATGGATCAGTAGGAGTGGCCTGCTCAGTGGAAACTACCTGCTCAGATTTCCGCTTCAGGCTGTTCGGATTCGGCTCTATCTGTGCAGGGATGGCGGCCTTCCCTCTCATCAGGTCCCGCATCTCCTGGCGGAACTCGTCCATCTCCCGTCTAAAGGCGGCCTGCTGGTCCGTGAGGAGGCGGGCTACGTCGTCCAAGGTGGGGCTCTCATGGGAGCCCGACGGGTAGCCTCTCTGGTAATGAGGCTGCTGGAATTGATGTTGCTACTGCTGAGAGGGGTAGGAGGAAGGATGCTGCTGCTGGTGTGGCTGGTGAGCCTGCTGCTCACGTCTCCAAGACTGTCCCTGCTGCTGATAGGGACGAGGAACGAAGGACGACTGCTGATGTGGCTGGTAGGCTAGGGGCTGCTGCTGCTGGTGATCCCTCTGCTGGCCATACTGCCCTCCCTGACCGGATGACTGCTGCTGGGCTGGGTACCTCCACTCCCCACCTGAATCCGGGATGGTCTCGTCGGATCCCAGGCTGGGGACGGTCATACCAAATCCCGTTCACATCCATCAACGACTCTGCGTCGAACTGGGCTGGCGGGAGTACTTCTAGAGGCTGATCCAGCTGGTATACCACCATCTGCAAGTCTGGAGATGGTGGGGACTGGTAAGAGGGCTGCTGCTGCTGGTACGGCTCCGCCTGTACAAGGTGAACCTGTCTAGGCTGCTGAAAGGAGCTGGAGCACTGGGACGAGCTGCTGCTGCCGCCGGTATCGCCTCGCGACTGAAGACGGGGCTGGGAAGCCGTCTGTGCCTCCTGGAGACACATGAGCTGGGTCTTCATGTCGCTCAGAGTCTGTGCCATCTGCTCCATCTGAGTGATTCCCTGGCACTGCTTCTTCTCGATCAGCTCCATGCGGTCCAACTTCTCGCTGATGATACCCATATCCGTAGCGGACGACTCTGCCTGTGCTGCTGCAACTGCGGATGAACTGGATGGACCGGCATCGACCCGTGCTATCCTCTGGTACTGCACGGGTCCTGGCTGCTGCTGGGGTCTCCCCTGAGTGTACAACCGGGTCTGGGACATCACCATATAGTTCTCGGCCATCTCCTCGAAGATGGCCCAGACCTGGTCGTGATCCTTGGCGAAATAGGACCCGCCACAAGAAGCGTTCACCAAGCCCTGGAGCTCTGGTGTCAGCCCGCTGAAGAAGCTCTGCACAAGGTTCGGCTTCGAGATATCATGGTGCGGGCATCGGTCTGTGAGCTCTCGGAACCTCTCCCATACCTCATGGAATTGCTCGTTGGGGAGCATGGAGAAGTTGCTGATCAGGGCCCTCGCTGCATTAGTCCGCCCGAGTGGATAGTACTTGTTCAAGTACTCGGTGCGGAGCTGCTCCCAGGTGTAAACAAACTTCCCCAAATGCTTCAGCCAGGTGGCTGCTCTGTCTGCTAGGGAAAATGGGAAGGCGATCATCTGAATCGTATCCTGGTCCACATGGCGGTCGTGGACAGTACTGCAGATCATCAAGAACTCCTGGAGGTGGAGATGGGGCTCCTCGGTGGCAAGTCCGTAAAAACGGGGAAGCATCTGCAGGGTGTTCGGGGAGAACTTAAAGTCCTCCACGATAACAGGCACCACTACCCAATGATGCATCAGTGTAGATCTGGGGTTGTGCAACTCCCGCATCGGTCTCGGTGGTCCTCCTGCCGCGGCGGCTGCTGCTGCTGCGGCTGCTGCGGCTCGTGCCTCTGCATCTAGTCCGTCCTCAGGCTCGCTCTGATCTCTCTCTGCTCTGAGTTGCTCCAGCTCTCTCCTCATCTCAATCATGAAAGCTCCCTGATCCCTCAGCTGCTGCTGCATTGTCTCTAACGAGGTGATCAGGGTGGAGTTGATCGCTCCCTGGTCCATCATAATGTGCTCTGCTCTGGAGCGATCCTCTGAACTACCGGCCATGACGTCTGCAAAATCAAATGAGCCAAACTCAGATGCTGTCAAATATGCTATTCTCTCCTCTGGCTCATATCTCTTAGAACCGAAAGAAAGGGGGTCGAGGGGGAACAGGGCGGAATCATACTCGGGCTCGGAGAACTGGTCTCGGCTCTCGTGGGCCAACCTAGATGATTGGGTAGACGTGCCCGAAAGCGGTGCAGCCAGAGGCTGCCTAAGAGAGCGTCTACCCATCATCGTGATCTGACGAGTAGGGCGGATGAGATCTGGAAAAACTATGATCAAAATGCAAACCCCTCTGTTCACCAACGCAACACAAGCTGAAGACCGTGAAGGCTCGGTCTAATTATCTTGTCCAATTTTATTAGGTGAACAATCAGTCTATCAGAGCGCTTACGTGACCTGTTGGGATACCCGATACTACTCCAACCGACTGGCCCGTACGGAAGAGTCGGTAGTCAGCTAGAAATAGCACCGGAGGGCTCTACCTAGGGTGCGGGTCACTCTCTCGCGCAAGCAAACCAAACAATGAGGGGGTTGCTCTCCCCAAGACAAATTTTTAAGGTGAGTGTCTTTTAGGGTCAATAGTCTTAGCAGTCCCAATTTTATGGTTTTTCTTTTTAATTTAATTCAATAAAAACAAAGGCCTAACGAATTTTTCGGTTCTCCTAGTTCTTTAATCCAAAACAGGGGGGAGAAGACGAAAAAGCCGATGCGCAATGAAATCAATGATGCATGCTGAGATAGAAATGCGTACCTTGCCTCCAGCACTCTACATGAAAGTGATCCGCGCAGAATTTAAAGTCAGAAAATAAACTACCTAAATGATGCAGCGATAAAAACCGAGTCCTAGATGAGCAAGTCTACTCGCAGAACAGTCTAACTGGTCACCGACCTCCAAGCCAAAGGTCCGGTCTTGGCCCACCCCTCCTCTGCCCGACAAATCGGGGGTAGGAGAAAGCGCTTTACGGGGCAGGCTGCAACACGTAGGCTACGAAGGAGATGAGTCAGTTATTTTTATTAATTGATTATTAGTAGGTCCAATTAAGCGCACTATAAGAACATGCAGATAATTAAGTGTGGGGACCCTACTAATTACGACACAAGCAAGCAGAAAATCCTAAGTCTAGGGGCTCGATAAAAAACCGCGTAAACACCGGAAAAAGCAGCTAAAAAGAAAAAGGAAACAAAACCGCGAAAAAAAGCCGCGAAAACACCTAAGGGTCCCCTGAACACACCGATGCTCGGCGAAACAGACCCGCTAAGCCAATCAAGTCCAAGAGTCTCTGAGTACCTGTATTATTACAATAATGATCAAATAAAAGAAAAATAAAACCTCTCCCACTCAACTCTCTCTCGCGCTCTCCTGCGGCTCCATACAGAAGGGAGTCGCCTCCAAGTTCTTCGGTTGTCGGCTTCTCGAAATCAGCCGCCTCGGTCCTCGGGCCCTCGCAAGAAACAGACAAGCGGTCAGACCAATAAAAATAATCAAATAAGAAAAAGAAAAATAAATGCTAAAATGAGGGTATATATGCAAAAATACAAAATAAAATAAACACTCAAAATAAAACAAAATAAAAATAAAAGAAAAGAAAATAAAACAAATAAAACAAAAATAAGATATAAACAAAAGCCACGAAAAAGCCGCGAGCTCTGAAAGAGCCGCGAAAAGCCGCGAAAACAAAAACAAAAATAAAATGAAAACTACTAAGCCGTGCTCCCCAGCAACGGCGCCATTCTAATAACCGACAAATCCCAAGTGACTAAGGCAAAGGTATCTAGATGGTCATTGCGACCTCAATCACTCAGACTCGATCAATCAAGAAAAATAGACCACCAAGAGAGATAAAATCAATCAAACACACGAAAGCGGTCCTGCTATTAATTTAACCTGGTATAACGACCAAGGTCGAACACAAGGAGCACGGGTTGGCCTCTCGGCCTACGAAGTAGTCAAAAAGAGATACAAGAAAATAAAAGAAATATTTTTGGTGGGTTTTTAATTATTTTATAATTTTTTTGATTTTTAATGTATTAAGAAAATAAGAAAAGCAAGGAAACTACACACTTCAACAATTTATTAAAAGCACTAAAAATCACCCAAAAATTCTAACAAAAATGTTTTTATGTGTTTTATAATTTTTAATGTTTTTGGTGAATTTTTGAGTTTTTTTGATATTTATTTAATTTTCTAAAAATCAAACAAGGACTGAAATGAAAGGTACTGTCAAGCCGAGCAAAAAGGACCTAGATAAAATATCTAAAGGCCCCTAATTAGCTGAGATGTAATTTTCCTATAAAGAGAATAAAACAAGGAAATTTTAGGCACCTAATTTATTATTTTTGGATTTTTGGTTAAATTTTTAGAATTTTTATAAGATTTTGAGTTTTTTTTTCAATTTTTAGTGGTTTTCTGTAATGAAAAATAGCCAAAATTGGCTAGAAAATCAGACAAAACAAACAATAGACAATTGTTTTGGAATTTTTAGATGAGTTTTAATTTATTTTTTGTGATTTTAAAGTTAGACAGTAGAAAAATTAGAGGTTTTTGATTTTTCAAAAATATCAAATGAAAACAAAAATGTCCTAAAAAATCCTTGAAAATTTTACACTATGGCAGGAGCCATGTGTCCAATTTTCGTTGGATTTGGAGGTATTTTGCTATTTTATCCAAAAATAAAGAAGGGGCACAGTGCACAGGGACCAAAGTGCAAATACCCGAAAGTCTGGGGGGTCTGGTGCAATTAACCCAGCGAAACACGTGCTACGCGCGTGCCTGCGGCACTCAGGGACCCAAATGCAAGAAAAATAAGTTCCAAGGGCTTTCTGGTAACGGGCACCAAAAGTCCAGGGACCTATTCGCAAAATACCCAAAAATATTCGCACTTGCTCAAATGTATCATACACAGGGGTATAAATGCAAATAATTAAAAACTTTCATTCATTAAGGAACAACCATAACTACAAGGGCATGCATTGCAAATGAACCAGAAAATCACGTGTCGATGCACGTGTCATACAACGCACATGGGCATATCCGTAAATAAATGCAAGCACCAGGGTCTCTATGCAAATATCCCAAAACCTAAACAACTATATTACGCATTTGCAGGACTAACTACGAAATGCAATAAACAGAAGGGCCTAAGGGTAGTTTACCCTTTATTAATGGAGCGGCTGGATGGAGGCCACGTGGAGCATCTGACGGTGGCGAACAATGGGCGCTCCACAGCTGGGCTCCTCGGGCGAATCCGACGACGGGGGTTAAGCCACATGGTGCGTCGGACGGTCGTGGCTCTCTGTGGCTAACCCTCGAGCATCGGGCGGTCCAGATCTATCCTCCTCAGATCCAACGGTGGCTGCTGCTCCTGAACAGACGGCCTGGATGCGAACTGGAGCTGGAGGTCTGATCGGACGGTCGGGGAAGGTATCGGAAGAACCGTTGGCCGGCGAAGTTCGCCGGTCTAGTGCGTGCGCTGTAGACCTCCCCTGCTGCTCGTGAAGGTCGGAGAAGCTCCGCAATGACGTCTCGCAGCTGCTGGTGAACTCCGATGATCCAGCCGAGCCCAGGAGGGCTCCGGCAAGACCGGTGGAGGAAGCCTTCGGGTCCGAATGGCCCAACACCTCAGACGGGCTGGGAAGCTCCTGCAAAGTAGACCAAAAGACTCACGGGTCGAGGGCAAACTGCCTCGACCCAGTTAGGCGGGTGACGGTGGTCTGTGGGGCGATATGGGCGAGCTCCGGCGAGGGGGGTGGACGAAGGAGCTCGAATCCCAGCTCCTGTGCGAGCTGGGTTGGATGGAGGGATGGAGAAGGCGCGTAGGGGGAAGGCGAAGATGACTGTGGATTCCGATTATCGAATATAGCTATGGAGCGGTCGGAATCGGAGTAACACGGCGGAGCGACGATTTGGGGGTAACTACAAATTAAAGAAAAAGAACGAACGACGGGGATACCTGGGTGGCTGATGAGACTAGGGGTGAGCTAAGGATGCTCTGGGTCTTCGTCTCGAGGAGCGTCTCCCTCCGAGGCTCGAGCTCCTGCTGGTGGCGGAGCAAGGCGGTGAAGCTTCGCCGGATCAGTGGTCACGCTCCCTCTCCTCGCTTCGACACTACGGGGGACAAGCTGTCACTCTCGCCTACGCAATGGAGCTCACAGGAGGTGGAATCGACTAGCCAAAGATGAGAAATGAGGAGGCGGAGCTGGCGTTATATACGCTGGAGGGTCCGGAAAGGAGCGCGCGGGTAGGGCAATCTGGAGCGCGGATCCCAAGGCAAATACTCCGGCGAGGGTGATGGATATCTCAAGATTAATTCGGACCCGGGGTTTGAGCAAGGCATGATCGGGTTTAGCGGGGAAAAATCCGAGAAGATGGATACTCGCTAAGTACCCGTGGGAAGTGGTCCTGGGGGGGGTAGTTGACCGGGCGGTCAACAATCCCAGGACCAGTAGGAAGCGGCCATGTGGCTGGATTTTGAAGGTGAAAATTAAGGTAGCTAATGGCCGAATTTGCAAAAAGTTAAAACATGAAGTATTTTTATTTATTTTTTTTCTATTTTTTAGTGATTTTTAATTAATTTTTCAAAGTAAAAATAGTGTATTTACATAGTAGGTTCATATATAAGTATATATACAATATATAGGATTTTGATTTTTGATTTTTAATTTCTTATTTTTATACAATTTTATTCCTATTTTATATTTTATTTATTTTCATTATAAAATAAGGAATAAAAAGATATTTTTATTTTATTTTAATTATTTATATACATAGGTAATATACATTTATATACATGGTATATTTACAATATATTTTTGGATTTTAATTTTGGTATTTTTATTTTATTTTTATACTTATAAATATATACAAATATTTACAAACCTATTTGAGTCTATTTTTGTGAGGAAAATACTCTTATTTTATTTACATAAATATATACACACATGAACCCCTATCTCCCTCTACTTTGGCTTTTATGCGGTCAGGCCCATGCTGAGCCCTCCCTTGGGTTGGGTTGCTCAATATTTATTCTAAATATTTCCCTCTTTTTCTTTTTAATCTTTATTTTTTTATTTTTGCACAAAAACATGCTAATTATAGGTTTTTACACAATGCATGCTTTTGGTAATTATTTCTATTTACAACTATATACATGCATTTGCAAAGGTTTTTGTAGCTAAAATATAAGAATAAAGAGTGATGAATGAGTATTCATCACCAACCCAGATTGGAGAGAGAAGACTCTCTTCAATCTTACTATAATCTTATTACATTAGTTCTTATTTCATGGAATCTTTTGTCAACAAAATACCACCAAATAATTATTGTAAATTATTTGTGATAATTGCAAACAAAATTATTGACAATTATAAATCAAATTCAGTCACAAAGCTAAATTATATTTACAATTAATTTGTATAATGTGAATCCAATTCACATCTACATTTAATTCATAGATTCTATTTATAATTAACTCTATATCCATTATATTATAAATCACATTTATAATATTAATTATTATTATTATGGATAGTGATATCCACACTAATTACATATTTGATAACTAAATAATTTTTCATTATCTTAGATCTCAATTCTCATGTATCCAAATAATATGAATCATATTCACATTATTTATGATAATTAAATCATATTTAATTATCTTAGACTACTATTCTCATGTGTCCAAATATGAATCATATTCATATTATTCATGATAATTAAACCACATTTAATTATCAATTTCCCATTGCTCAGATACATTATAAACAATTGAGTTATTCTTCAACTCTTTTAAGAATAACGTGCTTTCTCCATGGATACTTTGAGATAAGGACATGGCGATTGTACATTCTTTGTATAGTTACTTGGATTGATATCATATCTCAAATCCATATCTCAAAAACCTCTCATAGATGTTTGATTGAATCATAACATAAATATAATCTTCTCATTAGATCTGAATCATATTTAGATTAATGTCCAACATTTGGATTAAGATTAGTTTACGATTTACTAAGAGGAGTTACTAAAATCCAAATTAGTTTCATCACTCCGTCGGAATAGAAGTGTCATGGTTATACAATCATCTACGATCATATCACCCTTGAGTATTCCTAATACCCATATATCCTACATACTGGAAGACCGATAAATCCTAAATTTATCTACTTTATTCTTCAATATTATCTCTATAGATTAAGAAAATCAATAAAATTCATTAGCAATTAATATTTTTTAATAATTGTATTATAAAGAACTAACCCTATTTATTGTATGTTAGTAAACCTATTATTCTACCTATATTTTATGTGTTTAGTTAATTATTAACAATCAAATAAACAATAGTTTAATCATATATATAATTAATCTAACATTAAATATAAAATAAAAATCCAAATAAAATAAATACTTACAATATTACTATATATATGAGGTAATCTCACTTTGAGTTATGTATGAAAGTTGTAGATCTCATTGAGATATACAACTTTCATGTTCATAACCTTTTCTAACTCTTATTCCAACTATTTGTTTTTTATTTTATATTCATTTATTTATTTTCCAAATTCTTGATTGAGCCATGTGGCCCAACCACAAACTACCACCACACCCGACCCTTTATAAATTAGCGCCCTTTTCTCAACCTTCTGATCATTGATGAGGCAGTTATCCTTCGATCAGGCGCGCCTAAGTTACAGCCGCTTGATCTTCTGATCAAGTACATCAGGGCCATTGTCTGGCGCCCTTCACCCCTCCATCTGATCTCAATCTGATAGTTGGGGAGTTATCTTCAACCTCCAGCCACCTTTACTAAGAGGTGTGAAAGGGTTGCAATTGCCCATTTTCACTATTTCCTCACTTCTTCCTTAAATCTTCTCTCGCTTTGATTCCACCTCCATCTCATTCATCTAAATTCCCTAATTTACGCTACCCAATTAACTTCCCTAATGCCTAACATCCCTTTTAATAAGCGGTAGTTGAAAACCACTGCCTGGATATGACAACCTCTGCCTTTCTCCCCTACAAATCTCCGATCACCGACCCATTTCGTACCTGTCCACCATTGCTAAGGCTCTCGCCCAACCCTCTCCTCATCTATGTGATAGGGAGATGGAGTATAGACGAAGGCCAAGATGACAACGGGCCTAGTGTCGATCCATGACATATGCGCCATGTTACGGTGTTTGATGACAACCGTTTGAGCTTTCTATCATGGCTGGATGGATTAAACGAAGGCTATAATTTCAAGTTCCTCAACCCAAGCCCCAAGACCGCTTGTGACCTAGTCTTCAAGGTACAAATAATTTGGGTTTCTTTTCATCATGGTTTCTTTAGTTTTTCCTCGCAAGTATATAAACTCTCACACACATCAGACCAACGCTAAACCTTCATTGAAGGTCATAAACCTTTGCGTCAGGATTCGAACTACCTCTCCATTTATCCATAACCTGATCTCGTTCGCCCCCTTTCTTCTCTGATCACCGGAGAAGAACCCATAGTGTCATGTCTCATAAACCACCTATTTGCCCTCCATTTCGCTAACTATTCACACACACACACATGCACACTATTATGCTTCGGCTATTGCATTCTAACACCAGCAGGATTCGTGACCATCAATGGTCAGAATTTGGGGAGGTCTTCGATCTAGAGTGTCGCCTCCGATGAGCTTGGGTCGACAACCACTTCTAAAGCTTTGCATGTCTTCACCGACCATTTACAATCTTCATGAGGTGATTGTGCACCTTCCCTGACCTTCAGGTGACATCCAGGAGCCAGGAGGAATGGGGCTCTCGCTGGAGCCCCACCTTGTAGCCACTGATCGAGGCAGAGGCAAAGCAAGCAGCTACTGCCAGATCATCCTGATTGGATGGTCCATATGTGTCCACGTCTCCAAATCCACGCCTGTAGCCCTGAACATCTCCAAGCTAGAGCCAACCAAACAGTGCTCTCTACGTGGCCCAAGCCACGAGCTTTCCACCTGAGCCTAGACTGCATCTGTATCACGCGTGCAAATATGGGAAATTTGCAGAGCCACCCCGTTGCCAAAATGACCCCGCGTAGGGGGTCAACAATAAATTGAGCAACACATTTTTATTTTTTGCATTTTAGTCCTTGCAGGGATTTTTTGTGATGATTTATATTATGTTTCATTACATTTATACCCTTGGACTTGTCTCTTCGATAACTTGAGCACTGAATGTCTAATTGATGTGATTTCAGTTTCTTCGTGATCCTTATTTAATTGTCTTTGATTTGACTTATTTCATTCTCTGATTGGATATATAATTGAGGAGTTATTTTTAGTGATAAGTTATATGCCATATTATTATTAAATGATGATCTGCTTTGAATAGTTGATTAATTGGTCCTTGATTCTCATTTCTAATTATTGCTTAAGTTTGCAATCAATTTCAGGGCACAAAATAAGTATTTATATGCATGTATTTCATCGTGTTCATTATGTTGATTCTTTAACATGCATTAAAACTCTTCTAAAATGCATCCTGTCTCATCTATGCATTATATCATATTGTGATGCATTTGTCTTGTGCATTGTTTGTCTTTGACCTAGATACTTTATTAACCACTTAACATCGATATTAATGTCCGATTAATTATGCTAATAGCCCGTGTCCCTATGTTCGACCCTAAACTTACCCATGCATAAATTAAACCTGAGACACTCTTAACATAGATTCTTCTCGATTCTATATGATCGCTATTTGACCGTATTACAACAAGTGATAACTATAGTTGCCAATTAGCGACTCATCAAAGACCTAGATTAAACCTGAAGTATTTGATCATATTTGAATTGTCCTCTTCAGGGTTTTATCATTAAGTTTCTCATCATATCATTGGGAGTTGTTACTGATCATATACTTTTCAAAAGCATATGCCATACCTATAAATTCTGTCAGGCTTCTAAAGTGAGACAATCATGCATGGAGTTTTATCCTGTTATCTTATGAGTGAGCTCATGTCTTCTAGTTCAGCAATCAACATGTATGATCCCTTCGAGAGATCGTATTACTCATATGCCCTCGTATGTACACCAGCTTGCCGGTTACAGACCTTGATTAGATCATCAACCTATCGGTCTGCCAAATGTGCATACTCACATATATAGTAACACATCTGTCTCTGGTTAGAGGATGCATGCCTATATCCTGATAGTATATGACATAGGTCTTGACTATCTCAATCTTGCTAAGTCAACTCTTTTGACCTAACTTATCTAAGACCTCCGAATCTCTATTCCTATGTAGAGGACTTGCATCAAGATGTCAGTTAGAGGCTAGCCTTTATAGAAAAATTGTCATATTTTTCTCAGGTTGGAGATTCTTTCTTAACAATCATTTGATGGTAGTTGACGAGACCTCAATCTAACTCTTTAGATGTCATCCAAGCACCAACCTCTATGATTCAACATTTGAGTCAACGGTTGTATGATCATTAAGATGGCAATGATACATAACCCTAATTGTACAGAGAGACCTATTAGACAAATTAGTTATTCTTTATTTCATATCGGGGAATGATTTGCAATAATATTTATTGCATAATGGCTCGTCGTGGACTCACATATCCGACAATTCCAATCCAAAAATCAATGTCAAAAATCAATCAGGCTGATATTTGTTCATTCACCTTTAAACATTTTTTTGTTGATTTTTGATATTATGGAAAGGTTTGGGTTTGCACAACTCCTTTGTAGGACGCCTTTTTTATTATAGTGCTTGAATCTGAAATGCGATAAATATCGTGCTATTTTACTCTCATTTTAAGGGTTTTCCACGTTAAAATTTTGGATACTCTATGATTGATTTGTCATTGTTTAGATTTTATTATGTAGTTGTAGTTGTCTATTTTTTGATACACAGTGCATGACCCAATATTCAACTTTTGGTTAATTGTACTCTACAATCCATTCTATACATGAGTTTGTTGACATCAAAGTAATCAAATATACAAGGGTCTACATGGAGGATCATCGGGCAGAGGTAATATGCAATGAGAAAATGGTTCCACTTTACAAAGGAGCACAAAGTATAATCCTATGTATGGAAGCATTATGAAAAAAAATATTATAACGGAAATATAGACTACTTGCTACCCTCTTTATCATAGTATACAAACATAAGGTAAATTCTTGTGGAATTGACAATATCTCCTCAACATGTTACATTCAACTTGGATGAGGTAGAGGCATGAATTTCTCTAATTAATTCCCTTTGCTCTTGCGATAATCGATGTATCACATGATTAAGTACTTTATCATTTTCTTCAATTTTTTTGAACACACCATTCCCTATTATATAGGAGAAGGAGAGAAATCTGGAAATGATGACTCTTTCATAAATATCTATACATCACCTCCATTCTTTGAGTCCACACACTTCTAATAACATTTACATATACAATAGGCAACCTTCAAGTTGTCATACCAAGTTGATTGAGTCTTACTTGTCCAACTTATCGAAAAAACCTTGCTATAAGTGATTGTTTTTGTTCTTTGTGCTTGGTTCATAGAGAGGAGTAGCTTATCAAAGACCTACCAATCGCCACATTCCCAATCTGACTCGTAATCAATATGAAAAAAAGTTAAAGCTCACTACAATCTGTATGGTTGTTGGGTTACTTATGCGGTTACCTTCTGAATTTAGTACATTTAAGCCATGTTCATTTGGAGAATAAGCACTGAAATAAGGGGTTAATTCCTCGCCCGACGCAATTCCAAGAGTATGGCTATTTACATCCATATCCCATTATTTCACCTTATTCTACCTTATTCCTATCTTTATTCCACCTTAGCTGCCTTTATTCTCCTTGTTCCTATCTTCCAGCCGAACAAAGAATAGACCATTATTCTCCTTATTCCCCATCCATATTCTGCTTATTCTCGAACCGAATATCCTCTTAAAGTTCTTTGTCTTTTAATTCACATGTAATTGAGAGTCATTGCAATATAATTTGCAGAAAAATATTGGAATGTTTGGAAGCAACTTAGCTTTCCATTTGACTAAAATAGAACTAACAAATAGCTAAGCCTTCTCCCACTATAAGTAGTGTCGGCTACATGATTTTTTGCTCGAATCTATGTTGAAAGATTCGACTATTTTTTACGCTGGCTGTCGACTACCTAACACAATCCCACAAAGAGGGATTTGAATCATGTTCTTTTGGATGTAGGCACACTGCAGACCATTTAAGTGACTAAAACAGAACTAAGGGATCGAATTTAGGAAGGAATTCCCGGATTCTATTTTGTCAAAAAGCAAGGGAACAAATGCATCATGTTATGTCACGTCTCATCACATAAGAACAAAGAGAAGATGGGGACATGCATGAATTGAATTATTGTGATCTAGACTTAGCTCCTAATATTGTAACTATTTTCTTTGTGGAAAACGTTCTAGACGGCCTCGAGAATCTTGGAAGGATCTCTCGACTTTCCCTTTTTTTGCTTCTTAGCAAGCAAATAGCTATAGGTCACCTACTTTAATGTTTACTCATTATTTGCTTACAAAGATTTCTCCATATTGCAATCGAGTCTACAAAGTTCATATAAGTGGCATTTCAGGAATATTTCTTCTCACTCTCTCAACCATTAACAACTTTACTCTTCTGAAAATCAATCCCCTCCCGATATTTCTTGCAAATTTCTTTACTTAAATAAGATGAATTCTTATGCATTTGATGGCATTTAATATCAATTATGATAATTATAAATGTTAATACACGATAGAAAGCATTGATGAATACGAGAGGAAAAGTTTCGTTTCATATTGGTGGTGGTTATTGTTTTTGAACTAGTATATAGATCTCTTATTAAATTCATGTACCAAAATCACAAAAAGGAGTTGGAGCATCTACACATGCAGTCCTATCTCTAGTCTGATTTCGAAGAGTCAATTCAGATCTTGGTTATTTTTATTATAGATTACTTCGTGTTTTAGATAAATCAATCCATTTGATTAATTGTTATATGGAACTTTCATAATTTCTAAACCTAAATACACTATTTTTTTCTGTATTTTGTTTCTTTCTTTGGCATGAAGTTTATGTCTTTGTTATTTTTTTAAAACTAGCAGTTCATTCATCTAAATGAAAGCAAAAGGGCATATTTCTATGCCAACATAGTTTGATCTCAAAGAGACAAAAATAACCCTACAACAGGTGTGTTACAACCACTAGTTTTTAAGGTAGACCAGCACCAAAATGAAAAGAGCCAAGCCAAAAAAGGTTTCTGTTGTCAAAATCAATGTCATTAGGTCAACCAAAAATGCGATATCCTAGGTAGGGGTGTCAGAAAGTTCTCAAGTCGATATTCACTCAGATTCGGCTCGCTAAAATCTCGATTCAGATTCGATTAAAAAATAAACGAACTAAACCTAAACACCAGTTTAGACTCTATTAAATAAACAAACCAAACCTAAAAATCATATGTTCGCTCAGGTTCGATTAATTAAAAACTCGATAAACACACACATACATATTTACAAATCATTATCTGCATAAGTAGACCTTATTTCGAGAATAGTGGATTTTGTCCCCGGATAAGTGGAAGTTGTCTGGAAATAAGTGAATATTTACGGTATAAGTAGGATTTACCTCCGTATAATCTATCTCAAAATAAATGGTCACTTCGTGGTTACAAAATCCATCATCTATGTATCTGGTACTTTTCCATTCTTTATCCTCAAATCAACAGAACAGGTATAAACCTCACTTATCTCTTATCCCTACATTATTCTTTATCATCATCTGAACATAAATAAAAATATATTATAATTATATTTTTTCAAAGAGATTGATTCTTATTAATCAATTTTTTAATGAAGAAGAGTTAGATAAAGAAAAAAACCGAATAAATATTTATTCTAATTATAACACACATATTTCCATTTTTTTATTTGCACTCCCTCTCATTAGAGACTTTTCAAGTTCGATATTCGCTTAGGTTCAATTTGATTAAATAGAGGTTCGATTCGGATTCGCTTCGAAAATAAACGAATCGGACTAGTATACGTTTAGGCTCGATTAAATAAAGAACAAAAACCTAAAAATTGTAGTTTCGTTCAAGTTCGAGAAAAAATGGAGGAACTGTGTTATATTTATTAGAACTCCCATGGAATCAAAAATCTTTTTTTCTTTAAAGTCGTAGTGAAAGAGTCATGAACAGGAACATTGCATATTAATTAAGTTTGAAGAATATTACCTAATGATTTATATTTATTCAATTTGGACCTCGTATTTCAATCACTGTATATATGTCTACTTGCAGAGGTACAATGGGAGATCATGTCAATATGAGTAAAAATATGTTACTTTCATTGGTGATGGTGATGATTATCTTCTCGCCAAACTATTTGCCTCCAAACAGGTAGATAATTCATACCCACTTCTCAAGCCTTTTGTTCAAACCACTTCAAAGAATATCCTCTCAGATCATATTCTAATCACTGACTCACATCAATCTTTTAGCGTCAGAGGCGGAACCATAAATTTTATCAAGGAAATGTATTATATACAACTATTATGTATGCTCAAAATTAAAAAAAACTCATTGTTTTTTCAAATGATATTTGGAATAGAGTTAATATTTTTTAAAATGAACATCTTCAATTTTAATACACTTACAATTTAAATCTATTACCAAGGTTAGATTTTTCATATAGATTATTATTTTCAATGGTGATTTTTAAAATTTAATAAATCTAATAATTTAGGCCTCTCTAAATCCATCTCAAAAAGGCTAAATTATGAAGTGAAATTTTTAAACAAAAAAAATCATGGTTAAAAGAGGGAAATATTATTTTATTTACAAGGAGTACTAGAAATAATGAGAGATAAATTAACTCGAATAAAATTTTATATCAAATTATATTTATAATATCGGTACTTTGGAAGTGACTGGATAAACCATATAAAAGAAATTAAAATTGGCGAGGGAAGATTCGAATCATGTTCTCCAAAATAAAAACCATAGTACGTTACCACTTAACAATTAAATGACTTTACAAATTTTCTTTAACAACGCTTTTTATTATATAATTAATGAGCGGTCGAATTAAAAACTTAATACATTGCACATCTGACATACAATAATTAAGGAGAGGCCATGACCCCTCCATGACATACACTAGTTCCCCCCAATTTTTTGTATAGTTAAGAGATAGGAAACAATTGTACACATGTTATTTTATCCTAGTTTTAAGGTTTACTTATAACCAACATATCTTTTAAATCAGACCTTGTTAATAAATGGAAATAATTGTACACATGTTTTATTCAAAATTTTATTTTTGTAGAACTCTTGGATGTTCCTTCGGTGTGCACTCGGTGGAGAAATTAGGACTTGGGTAGAGGTGTCATTAAGGATTGTTTGGCCCCGTTAGGAATGTGGATCTCGATTGATGCATTTGACGAGACAAATAGAGACATAGATGGCGAAGATCTAGAGAGATATAGATATAGGCATTAAACTTAAAAATATTAATGTCGACCATCCTCTCCTTTACTGTTGTCATATCTACCGACATTGAATAAATATTAATGAATATTTTTCATTTTAAGAAAAATCTTGTTCTCATAATTTGCAACGAATATTATATTAGTTGCTCAACTTAACGACTATTATTTCTTTAAGAAAGTGTACTAATCGTTACTAATTTAATAATGATTTGAAGAATAAGTCAATGGAAAACTATTTTATCCGATTCATTGTTAACATAAAAATGAATACAATTTTCGTCGTGACTTGTAAAAGTCGAATAACTAATAACATTCAATGTTATACATTTAACTGCAGAAGATAGAAGATATGTAAATAAATATAAATTATTTGCTGCCATGAAATTGTGAACGTAGTTTGGTTTGATCTCAGTGAGAGAGAGATGTGTAATTTGCCGTAGTATATGAACAATCAGATAGCTACATTACGCTATACGAATCATGGTAAATAAAAGCAAAATGCGGTAACAATATGAATATCACATTAGATAAAAGTAAAGAGTGTTAGTATGATCTTAACCTAATACAGGCGTTTGACCTATTGTATATTATTAATGATCAGATAAATATACAAATTTCATGGTAAATAGGTATCTAAGTGTTTGCTGTTATTCAAGAGCGAGGATGAGAGGACATGGATCCATTCTATCATAGGTCTAACTAGTATTAAATGACTTATTAAATGATCTTAGTGACCAAGGAGGTTGGATGTAAATTGTGAGATTTATACTCTCCTCACACAGGGAGAGTTCGTTAAGATAGTTCATCAATCTTAATTAGCATTGGCCAATTATTTCCTAAACAATTAGCCATCTTTGCACCAAACCTTCTTGCCACCCAAATTTGTTATATATAATAATGCCAAACATCGAGATATGACTTTCATATCGAGGGAGACCTTTTTGGTTGAGATGTAGATTACCATCAAATCAAGATTTCGTTGCCACCAACTTCCAACTTGTGATATACTTTCCCTAAAAGAAGGCACCAAATCAAAATGTTAGATGGAGTCGAATATCTTGACCAAATATATGGAAGACAATTATTTTTCAAAATAAAACAAGGCATGACCTGTAATAATCCAGATGTTATGAAATTCCACCACTGGATATCCTAATCTTGTGGTCTGAGCTTACTTCGAATCTATGGAACATCAACCACAAGTTGTATGCTATAAATGAAGGATAGAAATTCTGAGACCATATCTCAATTAAATGTGAGTCTATAAAACCTAAGTCAGTTTGACGAATTAAACCTCTAATTATGATCTGATTTGTCAATTGTGTTAATCAAATCCAACTTCACTTGACATGGTTAGCTTGTATAGGTTAGATATATTAGATTAAATCATCGAAACACATTATGATGTTTTGGGCAAAAATTGGCGATCGATGAAGATGGAAATACCTCGTAAGGTAAATGCTTACCTCAAGCCATAAGGATGGAGCTCAGATCCATATCCTGACTTGGGTGCACTGATTTAGGCTCGATAAAGATAGCGAATGTGCCTTCTTTAATGCCCATACACTACAAGAAAAAGCGCTTTTGGCGAGCACAAAAGTCCTCCCTAGGTGCTCTCAAAATGCTCTCCAAGTGCTCTCCAAGTCATTTGGCGAGCACATGTGCTCGCCAAGTTTGTGCTCGTTAAAACCCTACTCGCTAGCTCATATTGGCGAGGACATGTGCTCGCTATTAAAAGTGAGCGAGCACATGTGCTAGCCAAGTCCTAGCTAAGTGCTTTCCAGGTCCTGTATTAGCTAGCACTTAGCTAGGACTTGGCTAGCACACGTGCTCGCCAACTGTGGAGAATATGAAAAAAATATATAGGTTCTTCGGGGTTTCGAAGCCCCGTTCAATTTCATTGCTTTCTTCTCTTCTAGTGTTACCATGATTTCTCATACACATTCTTTATCTCTCATTCATAACATTATAGTGTACAAGCATATACAATAACATACACTCACAATCAGTAACATACGTAGGTATAGTAACACAAACACCATACTAACATAAGCATTTCATATCTAGAACCAAAATACTATATTTACACACTCTGCACTTTCTACCAAACATACACACGCTATATCTCTTGCATTCACATGCTAAAATATATAACACATACTAATACACACTAGTATTCACATAAGCACACACAAACACAAATGAACTTAAGCCAAACATGCACATCCTCTCTTTCACAATGTAACACATGCGAACTATAGCACAAACTAACATAATGTAACACACACACACACACACATAAACACAGTAGCATATACATACAAGCACTCTAACACACACATAAATACGCATGAACCTAGACAGTACACATATGAACATGTAAGTACTCAAAAAATCATCTTGCAAAAACATGAAAATAATACATGAAGAAAGAGTATGAATCATAATACAGAATTAAAACATCATCATATGACTAACCTCATACATCTAGTGAAGTGCATCCTCCTTATCATCTTCTGATTATATTTTATATAGACCATACCTTGTACCTAGTCAACTCAAAGTAAAATTAAATTAATAGTTTGAAGCTTGAATATACATGTATCAAAGAAAGATGATAAAATTTAATCAAGCATACCTATTGATGTAGGATTTGGCCTTATGCATCCTCAAGATCATGTTCATACTCTTCCCAAAAACAATCATGTTCATACATACGATTATGTTCAAATGTAAGGGCTCGAAATCCTGGAATTCTGAAAAATTGGAAGTGAATACACTTTTCAAGAATAAAAAGGATAACACCTCTAGACATGCATGCTCAATAAATCATCTTGCAAAATCATGAATGTAAATATATGAAGACAAAGTGTGAATGGTGATACAATAGAATTGCATGTATGTTAATTTAGAAAGGCATGTACATGACTCTATACTTACAAATAACATGATCATCTTATCGTAAATAATTATTCATACTACATCCCATCATATTTTATATGGATACTAACATTTCCTAATCACTTAATTATAAACTTTAGTTCAAAGTTTGAAACTTGGATATACATGGATAAAAGTAGGAGGACAATATTTAATTGAGCATACCTAATGATAGAGGAGTTGATGTCTGGAAAATGAATCTACATTATGTGTGTAAGCCTGCATTCAATTATAAATGATAATCTCAATAGAAATCTAAATAAACTAAAGATAGAGAAGTTTTTACTGGAAGATAAAGTGTTACCAATAATACCGTGAGCTTTCTCCTGCTATATCCAAAATAGGAATAAATGAGATAATATATGGTCACCCTCACAATCACATTCATCTGCAAAGTAATAAAAAATGTAAAATATAAAACTTGGTTAACACGTATATCCATGGTAGCCTTCTACATGTAGAAACTTTAGGTATTTAATCAATAACATCAAAATTAAATACCATTTTATCCAAACTTTACAAACAAATATTACACACTAAAATAAATCTAACATGTTAAGAAGTATGTCCTCACTCTCATAAGCTTGTGCTCCATGCATATTAAACTAATACACTCTCTAACACATACTAACACATACTCTAATATGCATGCACACTCTCCCCGATACATAATATACTAACACACTCCCTAAGATACATGCACATGCATGCACACATAACACACATACATAAATAGCTCACGCAAATAATTTTCCCACCCCCCTTCAACATTGTATTAATACACTCTACATTCTCTAACACACACATCACACACACACACACACTAGCATACTAACACACACATGTACACATGTACTAACACATGCACAAACACACACACACACATACTTAAATACCACAAGAACATATAAAATAAATCATTTCTATATAATCCTAAAAATGTAGGAAAATATGGATATTTAGTCTATGTATAGGTTATCACATCACATATAACAATGGAAGTTCTCAATTTTTCATTAGCATGTCATACACCTTGCATACATGTTGATTTGCATATAGAATAGCCTCACAAAATTTGTTCTAAATATAATCTATGGTAATCTAATGGTATAATGTCCAATATACAAGTACACAAATATGAACAATATGGTTGTTTTGTAATGGTATGGTTTAGACATTTCATCATATACCTTCCATACATGTTAACTTGCATATAGAATTAGCTAACAAAATATATTCTAACATCTAATATACATCAATATAATCGTATGATGTACAATAAACAAGTTAACAGATTCTAGAAAACACAGTATGATGTTCTATTCTAAAAAAATTGCAAACCCTAAAGCATTGAATATATCTATACTATGCAACCAAAATAAAAATAAGCAAGAGACGAGTGCTCAAAATACCTTATGGAACAAAAACTAGCGTATAGCGAAGGTAAATGATGGTCGATGGAGGTGGAGGATGCCACTCAAAGATCGTCGGAGGAGGGTTTTTGAGGTTTGGTTTCATTTGGAATGAAGGATAGGGAGCCCGCTAGCGTTCTGTTTATAAGACGTGGGCGAGCACATGTGCTCGCCAATGTGCTCTCTAAGTACTCTCCCCCAAATTTTCACGCGCCATTTAAAATCGTACATTGAAATTTAAATGGGCGAGCACAAGTGCTCGCCAATGTGCTCTCCAAGTGCTCTCCCCCAAATTTTCACGCGCCATTTAAAATTACACATTGAAATTTAAATGGGCGAGGCTGGTGGGTGAGGACAAGTGCTCGCAAGGTGCTCGCCCAAAGGTGGCGAGCACATGTGCTCTCCCCGTCCTAGCCTTTTTGTGCTCGCCAAATCGTGTTTTTCTTGTAGTGATATATCATGTACAAACCTAGGTCCCATGTTTTAGTCCTTTGTTTCTCCATTTGTTTTAAAGATGACACACATTGTTTATTGTGATTGCGGGACTGCATTTTGGCATCAAATGCTCTACGAGTGAACTTCAATGATGGAGTTGAAAAAGCTTAGAAGATTCTTCAATGTGTTCAAAAAAATGTTGCATTATTTACGTCGTATTTGATAAAGTTGTAATATCACATGCATCCTCAAAAGCTTTCTAATCAAGAATATCAAAGATTTCATGAATGATCGATCATCTTTACTCATTGATCGATCACTGATAGATCAGTACGATTGACTATTTGTTCCACTGATTAATTACACATGATCGGCATGTCTTTGTTCATGATCGATCAGATTTTGACTGTTCAATTTACAACGATCATGAAATGCTCAATCAACTTTTTGGCATGATCGATCACATTGAGCTGATTGATCATATAACTTGCTCGATCGATCATATCTCACAAATCTTCACGGATTTGTTATCTATATAAAGGATTTCCTACCCACATTGGAAGAAAAACAATCACTCTTGCTCTCATTAGAAAATCAAAAGAAGCTCTCTGAGTGATTTCTCTATTAATCTCTCTCTAGTTCCTTGGGTTCATTGATATTTTTGGGGATATTTTCTAAAAGATATCTCTACAAGAAATCTATCAAGTTAGTAGCATTTGATCGCATTATCATCTTCAAGTTTTCTGATAGTAGTCAAAATACTTTTGGCATCCCTTCTCTAGACGGTGATATCTATTCTGTGAATTATTATTACTGATTCATTTGTACTATTTGATATATAATTGTTATGCTTATATTTGTAAATATAAACACAAAAGTATATTCAAGTTGGTGTTTGGACTTGTAGGATATACATATTCAAGTGGAAGTTAGAGGAAAGTGAAGTTATTGTAGTCCCCTACGGTAGCAACATTGTATTATCTGAGTTGATCATGGTATTTGATCCAAGGTTGTGAAGTCATATGCTTTGTAAATGGTTGAGATATTCATGTATATCTCATGATTTATAGTGAAATAGTTTGTTGGCACAGCTAAAGCGAAAATCCCGAGTAAGGTGACTCGGCTCATGGTTTTTACCAAGGTGAATTTTCACGTAAAAATAGTGTGCAATGTGGTGATTGACTTGATTGCTTGGATATTATGTGCTTGTTACTAATTCCATGAAATATTTCAAACTGCTTTAAACCACTATTCACCTCCACCCCTCTAGTGATGCCATGATCCAAGAACTCAAAATTGCTATCAGATCAAGGATCGGTACTATGAAATAAACCTTGGAAGTACATATGGTAACATCTACAAGCTCAAGCTTAGAAAGCTAGTCAACTGTTAGGCTTCCTCACTTCGATGAAACCAACTACAATTCTTGGAAGGTATGAATGCAATTTCTCCTAGAATACATTGATATTATGTATGAAATGTCACCAAGTCAAAGTATGTTAGACTTGCAGCAGGAATAGTGTTGACAGACACTGAGAAAAAGAAATCTACACACAATTCCAATGCACTAAACACCATCTTCTGTGCCATTAACAAAGAAGAATTCAACCATGTTTCCGCATGCAGGACAACACATGAAATATGAAATAAGCTAAGTGTGACTTATGAACGAACATCAAAGCCGAAAGAGTCACAATTTAGCCTTCAACAACAAAGATATGCTCAAAATGTAAATTGGAGAGCCTATCAAAATTGTAACAAGATTCTAAACAATCATCGACAATCTTCGAAACCTCAAAGTGGAGATCACAAAGAAAGATCATGTAAAAAAGATTCTGTGATCCCCCATGACTATATTGATCACTAAAACAACTATGATAAAAGAAGCAAACGGCATCAACACTCTACTCGTTGACAAACTTATAGGGAAACTTCTCGCTTATGAAGTAGAGAAAATTCAAACTGATGAAGTAGAAGTAGAAGTCAAGAAGAAACAAAAAATTTGATTTGAAGTTACTGAGCCAACCTTAGATGAGAGTTTTGAAGATGTTCTCGCAATGTTCACAAGAAACTTCAAGAATTTCTTCAAGAAAGGTGATCGTAGAGAGGAAGTGATCTCGAATACTTCAACTGTAAGAAGAATGGACATTTCAAGAAGGTTTCCCCCTACTCAAGAAGAGAAGAAGTCACAAATGAAAAATCCATGAGTCTACCAAAGACAAAGGAGTTGAGAAGAAATGCATGAAAAAATACCACAAACACTACCACAAGCATCCAAAGAGGAAAGATTTGCAAACTACTTGGGACTCCTATGATTTCAACTCTGACTCTCATTTAGTTCTTTCGGGAGCAACATTGACAACTCCAACAAAGAAGATGCCTTTCTCAGACTAATGGCCCCGTACCACAAAGAGGTAAAGTCCGATGAACCCTATATAGAATGATTACACGATTCCGTTTCTACTATAATAAACATGTGGTTAAATTGAAAAAGGAAAACAACTTACTAAAAGTTACCGCATGCACCACTGTAGTTAGTAATGAAAATGAAGTTAGCTTGCTAAAAGAAAACATTCGTGAAATTACTTCTTGTCTTTCTTTATCTGAACAATACTATGAAACATAAGTAAAAACTTTTAAAGGTATCATAGACATATTATAAACTATGGTAGCTGAACTAAGAAAAACAACTTAGTGAACTTCTTAGCCAAAATTCACTAAGGGTAAGGAGAATCTAGGGAAACTCTAAGGTAGAAATTACCAAATTAGGATTAAGTTTGTGATAGAATATGAACTAACAAAAGCTAGTAGTTTTAGGTTATGGAACTAAAGAGAAATCCAGTGACCATTTAAATCCTCCAAGGACCCAAAAGCTATGGGTACCAAAGATCTTAGTTAACTATTTTGTTGATGAAGATTTCTTGTAGGAGACAACATGATCATCAGTTCCTGACCATGTCGTATTTTATAGTATCTCAAGTGCAAAAAGCATGGGAAGTGGATCATGTACATAAGATGTTCAAAACAAATGATCAGAGGCAAGGACCTATTCCTCAACCTCAAAGCCAAGGCTAGTGGAACTTCCACTTTTAGAAACAACCATAAAGGTATGATTATGGCGAAGGTACAAACCCTACAACTTTTATTAATCTGTTAGCATTGTTGAAGGTCTGAAGCACACCTTGTTGAGTTTTTCTCAAATATGTTAGGACCTTATTAGTTTGTTTTAAAGCTGACATACAAATTAGATATACTTGCATATGTGTGTTGTTTTGCAGAATTCTCAACAAGATTAGAACCTCAAGAGAAGTTCTTTAGAAGTTTTTACTTTCATTTTAAATGTTGTCTTTAAGTATTTAGCTTTGTATCTATTTAATTCTCATGTATACTCTGAATTATGCCCAAAAAATGGATGTCTATAATTCTACATTAGAGTACCTCTTGTGTCTCTAAAGTCACACTTCAAGAAACAAAGTCAAAGATCAAGTTAACCGAAAAGTTTTAAGTTGATCGATCATACCTTTTTCAATTGATCAATCAAGAATGACCGCTTAGTGTCCTTGATCTAGTCAATCATTTGTACGTTCTGAAAAAATGTCACTTTCTGATCGATTATTGCACATTGTCTCATCAATAAACATCCTTGTCTTTATTTGAAACTTATATCTTATTAATCAGTAAGACAACTTCTATGATCACTCTCTTTGAAGTTTAGGACCGATAGTTTTGATCGACTAATACTTATTCTCTGATCGATCTCTGATCAAGCACATTTTTTCTCCTAATCGATCAATTAACTGTTATTAGAAATTAGACCTTACTATTTTTGTCACTTTATCATTACCATATAAAAGGAGAAACCTATTGATGAATCTCCATTTCATCATCTTTATTTTTTCAGTTTGGCCTTAAGTACCTAGTTAAATGCATGTAAATATTGTTAGTTTGTGACAAATAATACTTAATAAATCACATAAAGTATTGTATAAAATACTGTATAGAATAATATATTTAATTCCAAAATAAAAGAATAAAAGAAGAAAAATAAAAAGAATGAAGTTTCAAAGACACTGAGTGACCCTAGCCCTCGAGATCCAGTCATCATGATGACTTGATCAACAAGGAATAAAGTATGGGGATAGTGCACCCAATTGTACAAAAAATATACTAAAAAACCCCTAACTTTATAACCCAATAATAATCCTTTTGGGACCTATTTTATTTTCTTATTTGTAAACCTCAAATTAATAAACTTTGAACATTAACATTGTACATGAAAATACAAAGAAAAATACAATATTTATTTCATTCAAAAATAATGCACAATGTGCTTGGGACATCCAAAATAAAAAGCCGTAAAGAAAATTTTTCATACCTATATCTTCTACATACAAACTCAAAATTCATCAAACTTACCTTTTATTATTCATAAAATTTAATCATCCATTTAATGGAAGTGGTTTCATTCAATTTGGAGTTAAGATGCAAAAGTTAAGATTCGATCCCTCATTGTGCACTTTACCTATAAATAATATTCATATATTTATTCTTGTACATTTTTAACTTTCTTATATTTTTATAAAGTTTTAGATATTATTTAAAATACATATACATAATAAAATTAAAATAAAACCAAATACATTAAAATAAATAAGATACTTTAATACATAGATGCATTGTACTTATATATACCTATATAATATCCATACATAATTATTCAAGTACATAAATAAATTTAGAAAATATACTAAAAACATATAAATATGTATTTAAATAAGTTATAAATATATAAAGTACATGTAAATAATAATATATTGAATACAAATTAAAAATAAAATAGACAAAATTACATGTATATATTTTATACCAACATGTACTTAATTAACTTGTAAAAAAAATAAAAATCAAATAAAATAATACATACATTTAGAAGTATTTTTCATGTTTTACCAATAATTAAATAAATCATTTAATAATTTTAATCAAATTAATAAGGGATTATAAATCCATAATTTCTGGTTGGTCCACGTGGACCAACCAAAGCACGCGGACTATTGACCCCTGGTCAACTGTCTGGACTCCGCCTCCTTTTTGTCACAACCTCATGCAACCCATTTCTTCTCTATTTTTGCATGCCTCCCTCCATACCTCTTCTTCCTCATCACTTCACCTTCATTTCCCCTAACATTTGTCACCCTCACCCATTCCAGCATCTTCACCAACCCCCTCACCTCGGACACTATCTCCCTCCTAAGGTCGACGATTCCTCTGGCTATAAATAATGAATCCCTGACCTCCTTTTGATTTTTGATCCCCCTTGCGCCACTATAACCCCAGTAAGACATCCCTGTTGAGCTCCCGATGACAACATTACTAGCTATGACCCTTCGTGATGCGGAGAAAGCAATGGAGGGGCGATATTTAAGTTCACTGGCATTTGTCTCCAGCGAGCTTCTCCTGCTCTGACCTCCAATGCTCACTTAGCTGCTAGGTTAGGTTATTTCGCTTGCATTTCATTTCCTTAGCTTATTTTAGGTTTTAATTTGATCAATTAGTTTGCTATTTAGTCTAATTTGAAAAATCAAAATCACCAGAGCACTAGGATCCGACACTAAATCCGCTATGAACTCATCATATACGACCCCCAACTTCACCTCATTTACTTCCCTCTACATTTCTCTTCATTTCCCCCTTGTTAACTATTTGATCCTACAAGGATCGAGCTGGGCTAGAGATCCTTCCTCCGTCATCATCGAAGATCCATTGCCCCCATCTCCCTTGTATATTTTCAGTATCGGTAGAGGGCCTAGGAGATAGCCCTCGCCCCATTTAACCTTTTGGTGCAGGTCCGCAATCAGGACATGCATTTGGAGCACCAACCTAGAGCTCGAACATGAGCTCTAGGTGGCCTGAGCTTCAGGTCTCCTCCGATGAACCCCAGACAAATCTGAAGATTCCTGCTAACGGGCATAAGCTCTAGGAAGCTGAGGAGCCCCTCAACCATGAGTAAGAAGGCAAAACGAAAGAGAACATCACGATCAACCTCACCGGAGCCCAGTTCTTCGTATGTTCTTCTAGAACCCCTGAGAGCCATCCGATGAAGATCACAATCCATATCTAATCTCGATCGTTCATTCCAAGGTGAACCGACATCCTCCCAAGCCGTCCATCTCTCCATGTAGCGCACACACAACATATGGATGAAGCATCGTTAGGGGGTAATTTATTAAGTAACCCCATCTTTTTTTTGTATTTATATATCAACCTTATAAATATTTAATTACATTATAACTTTTATGTGAAAATTACATCTAGGCCCCCAACTTCATTGCAAATTGCACCTAGGTCCAGTGTCAGGTCAACTCACGCAGTGCCCCACGTGAGTTGGCCAAATTGCTTAGAACCTCCTCCAAGTTCTTTTATTTCATTTAAGTTTATAAATTTTGTATTACACTTCAAAACTTTAGGATATTTTGCATGTAGACCCTTTGCTTTATATTTTATTGCTACTATACCCGTGCCTGCACATTGTAATTAATTTTGTGCATTTTATTTTGAATTAAATAGCTTCAGCGCTCAAAAGATTATGGAAAAGTTATAGTAAATTCTGATTTGGTGTATTTTCGCATTCTAATATTACTTTAGCATATACTTGTCTTTTTTCAATTTATTAAAAATCTATTTAAAGCTATTTAGCCCTTGTTTAGATATAAAATACAAACAATTAGAAAAATGTATGTAAAAATTCCAAAAGATAGATATTATATATTACAATATAATATAGCTATAGACCAAAAATCACAAAAAATAGTAAAGAAAACCTTAGAAATTGAAAAACCCTCCGAACCTTAAATAAATTAGAAAATATTTTATAAAATAAAAAAACTTTCTTATGTATATTTTTATTTATTATATATATTGCTTATTAAAAAAGGTTTTAAGAAATTTTGGTCGTATTTTCTATTTTTACATTTCAAAACTATCCGATGTATTTATTAACTCCGTGTTTTGGAGTATTTTGGACTTTAAAAATGCCTACAAATTAGCAAAAATCACCTATAAATTAATGAAAATAGAGAAAAAGATACAAAAAGATAAAAAATTTACTTTGTATTTTTTTGAATTCTATAGATATATTTATAAATGTAAAGACCTATATATACTATATACCCATTTATAAACTGTATACTCATTAATATCATTATTATTATTATTATTATAGATACCTACAAAATATATTTTATACCTTTAAAAAATAAAAGGACTATTCCTATTTGTATTTACTTGATATATATATATATATATATTTATAGGGAAAAATGGGGTTGCTCCCTTGGAGTAGCCAACATGGCTACTCCCACCCCTATTTTTCTCTTATTTTTTTATTTCTTTGGAAAATAAAAATTTGTATATTCATCACTATATCCCTCTAACATTCTATTAAAATTTCGTCAGAAACAGAGACTCCTAGGCCCTCCATCCATACGTCATTTTTTTAACGGTCACATGATTTTTTAAATCGACCCTGTTTGGATGGAGGTTGTAGGAGTCTCTGTTTCTGATGAAATTTTAATAGAATGTTAGAGGGATATAATGATGAATTTGTAAATTTTTATTTTCCAAAAAAATAAAAAAATTGGGGGAAAATAGGGGTGGGAGCAGCCCCATTTCTCTCTCTCATATATATATATATATATATATATATATTTGAAAGTTCTTCCTCAACAACTAGAAATTGGATATCAAATCAAAGCCTATTATACCTATTCTTGTCTCATATATATATATATATAGGATTTCTTTCAAATAGGATGAAATCCTTCCATAGTTAAGGAAGGCCAGCTCCTTTTTTGTATAAAACATGATAACTTTGGTAGAATACATATACAGTTTTGTATTATAATGTGTAGTTTTAATGTTTGTATTATAATACATAGTTTTATATGTGGCTTTGTATTTATAACGTGCATCTATAATACAAACTGTATACGTATTTTACTAAAGTGCTCGTTTTTATACGCAAAAGGGCGGCCTTCCTGAACTCAGGAAGGACTGCGTCCTATTTGAAAGGCTCCCTATATATATATATATATATATATATATGGGAAAAAAAGGGTTGTCACCCCGACCAATTTTCCGTATTTTCTTGCAAAATATTACCATGTATATTCGTCTATATATCCCTACAATATATCATTCGAATTCCATCAGAAACAAAGACTACTATGACCTCCATCTAGAACATATAATTTTAATGGTCTAAACATTATTGTAATCGACCTGTTCCAGACAGAGGGTATATGAGTCTCTATTTCTGACGAAATTTGAATGACATATTGGAGGATATATAAGTGAATATAATGGTTACATTTTACAAAAATAAAAAAAATTGAAGAAAAATGGATCGGGGGCAGCCTGTTGGGGGCAACCCCATCAAACCCTATATATATTACACATATATTACTTATATTATATGTATTTATATCTATATAATTATATATATACTTATTACTTATTAAAAAGAGAAAGGAATTAAAAAGAAGAAAATATAAAAAGGAAATAAAAATTTCAAATAAAAGACAAAAAATATAAAATAAAAAATCCATAAAAATATAATATAATAAAAAACCTACAAAAAAATTTAGAAATAAAAAAATTTGATGTTTCTTTGTATACAATAAATAACCTATCCCTGTAGCTGTCAGTGGTTCGTCCCTGCACTTTATACTATAGACATTTATTTACAGGCTATAATAATTTCGACCCACACAATTTCATAGATTTATCATATTGTGGGTTGATTGTTGATTCATTTGATTCTTTATATCTGAGCACTGTGAGAGGGATGAACACACTGATTGCCGAACCCCACTTGTCGGGTACTATAGACCCTCCAAGATCAGGCGTTAGGATCCCTCTACAATCATTTGACTATTAAATGGCACCGTTGTTGGGGAGAAATGCTTGGGACATCTTTTTAGTGTAAATATTTATTTGCATATTATCTTTTTTTTCTTTTATTTTATAAATAATTATTTTATCCATATCTGACATTCTTCTTTGTTGAATTTCTTGCGAGGGACATCATTATGAAGGGGGCTTCTTAAGAAGTTGGTGCACCTTAGCTACGAGGAGATCGACCTTTTCTGCATATGTTGATTGGAAAGAGCACGAGAGAGAGAGAGAGAAGAGCAACATATTTTTACTGTAGCATTTTCTTTTTATTTTTCTGAGAGAGAGACTCTTTTTATTTTTCATAATTAATTTGTAATAATACATGTACTTGGATATTATGGACACTTAATACTACGAGGTCCATTGCTCGGGTGATTGTTCACCAAGGGGCCTTGTCGGCTTTTTCGCATATTCTCCGCCTTCTTCTTTTTATACTCCCTACTTTCCCCTTCATTTTAATTTGTTTCCCACATTTTGACTTATTTTTATTTGTTTTCTGTGATAGAAACCATAGACTTAGGATTGATTGACATGGTAACTAGGTCCAAAGCCTAATTAGAAGCATGTGCCTATAGTTCTCTACGCTTAGATTTAGTCAAATTAAATAGTTGCTTATTTAAACTTGAAACCAAGCATTGTAAGAGACTCTATACAATGCTAGCATGATCTGTTGTGGTAGACATGGAAGAGTCTCCAAGACCGGACATTTGGGATTCTTTTCTATATATCTAGCATCTGATTCTTCATGATTAATAACAATTCCTCTTTAGGATGATTTCACTCATTTTTCATATTGTGCATGTCGTGTAAGTATTTAAATTCTGTCTTGCATCCCGTATGGAGAGAGCTGGGAAGTGTTTTAAGTCTTCTTAACTTTGCATGCATCATTAGATACTAAGGTGAGATTTCCACTTTAGTGTCAACTTGCATGTCTTTTCCATCTTCTCTCCTAGTTTTCTATCACTTAGGATTAAAAAAATACAAAAAAATTGTTAGGAGAAATTTTTTAAAAAATACTCAAAAAAGAGAAAATAAAAAATTAAAACAAGGGGGGTGTTTAATAAATTTTGGCTAATTAAAATTTATAATGAACGTTCATTTTTTGGGGTTCATAAAGTCCACACTATTTTCAAGTACAATCTAGATAGCATGAGGCACAACACATAAGGATTAGAGCCCAAAACCCAGCTTGAATATTGCACTGCTATTGACTGGATTCGTGAAGTATTGGAGCTTCTATCATATGCAAGCGAGTAGGGCATTGTTGACAACGATGTTCTCTCCTTTGTAGAACATCTGACCTGGTCTGAAGTATTGAGCTTAGGCCACGCCCTCACGAGTGTCTGTCTTATCGTCTTGCGTCCGGGTACCTCGTTTCTGGGGGAAGTAATGGTTTCACCTATTGGCCTCCTCCTCTACTCTTTGGTTGAGTAGTGGATCCAGAACCAATATCAGGGGTTGTCTTGAAAAAGTACATGCTACATGTTACAAAGGAAGTAGAAAATATGAGATACTTTTCTGGCGGTACTCACTCTCCTAAAGGGTTAGCCTCTAAGGACTTGCTCACAGATTGCATGGAAATAACAATAAAATTGAAAATATAAAAATATATGAACTCTCACGGCTTCACATTGTGTTGGGTTGGTGAATCCACATTTGTATTGTGTTTGTTTGAATTAGAATTAGGTCAAAAATCCAGGCCCGCACACTTGCACCATTTTTCTTTTCATGTATTTTCTATTTCCTCTTAGCCCGCTCACCTTCTTCTACAACCATTTTCATATAATTGTTCATCATCGTATTCATTTCCTCTTCTACTCTGCTTCTCTATAAGATGTCATCTCATGGATTGTTTAATCAGGACCCCGCCAACATCCACATTAATTTCATGATTTCTAAATCTTTAATAATTCGAGATAATTCCCGAGAACCCGATTCAGATCTTACAAACCAATCTTCAGACTATTCGACTTCTTCTTTTATTTCAAAAAATCGGAATCACTCTTATCCCTCCATTCACCCCTTGTGGATGGAGATTGATTTCAGTCAACATCAAATTCTCCATTCACACAACTTTGGAATTGATCCTAATTCTGGATCATCAATTACATGTGGTGCTACCGATTTTCAGTCTGAACAGGATGCATATTTCTATGCAGAACCGAAACTGGACCCTATGTAGATTACTTCCTATGAGTTTGATTCAAAGATGGCTCCCCAAGCCAGCCCAGAGACAACCCAATCAAAACACTATCAATGCACTCCTTCTTGCGTCCATCCAGGCCATACAACAACAACAAACAAATCATGCTCTTACTCATGTCAAGAAATGTTGTTAGACCCGAGGAGAGAAAGAGAGAGAATAGAGGAGGAGATGATGAACCTGAAGATGGACCCCATGGAGGCCCTGCAGTTGAGACGAAGGGAGAGAGGCCTAAACCTACTCTCAAAGAAACCTACAATCCTCGCACTGACCAGATGACTAAGTGGATACAGATCATTATAGTCCACGTATATTTCGAATTAAAGATGCAGTTTCTTGCTCTTCTTCCCTCCTTTCACGGAAATACAAATGAAGAGCTTTACATCAGTCTTCAGTAGTTCTCCTGCATCTGCCGCATCACTCACTACCCCAACATCCCGTTGGGTGTAGTCAAGATGACTGCATTCCCCTTCAGTCTTCGGGACAAAGCTCTTTATTGGATCAACATCTGGAGAAGGTCGTGACGACCTAGGAGGAATTGAAGTCTACATTCCTCCTTAAGTATTATCCATTGGGTCATCTTAATCAGATATGAGCAAGAAACAATAACTTCTCCTAGGGACCACACGAGTCCATACATGAAGCCCGTGAGATGTTTAAAGATCTATAGGAGAAGTGCCCCACCACGATATTCCTCAGACCAGCCTGAGCTAACACTTATTTGGGGGCCTCACTCTTGAAATTCAGAGGCTTGTAGATGCCACCTATGGTGGTTCTCATATCAATAAAGATGATGAAGTCGTCTGGCAAATCTTTGAAGAGATGGCTGAAGGAGAGGATGCTCTATCCTCATCATGATCATATCAGCGACAACTGCAGACCCACCACAAGCCCGTCAATATGGTGGCATCCAGTGAGTAGGACAGGGACGAGAGCTCCAACCTCAACATCATAGGGAACTACCTGTCCAAGGTTGATATAGTTGGGAAGAAATCACAAGACTTGGAGAAATTGTCCGTGATTGAATATAGGACCCAACACATGGACAAGTTGGATCAGATTTCAAAGAAGATGGAGCTGCTTATGAGTACCATCAATTACACATAGTCTGTGAGCCCGACTACCACTCCTGCTGAGTAGAAAGGGCCATCATCGCCACAACAACTTCAGACAAGTGCAGGTCAACCTTAGTTTCAACATGTATACTACGTGCATGCACCAAACCAGTCGTCGCAACCATCTCAACAGATTGTCCTATACCACATAGAGCTCTAGTCCCCTTCTTATGATCCATTCTCACCACCACCATCTATCATCCAAGAGGTGAATGTTATCTGGAACAACGATGCCCAATGGGCCCGTTTAGGCAGACAACAACATGGCCAATCATCCGCCGTTAGGCTGTTTCACCAGAATCATGTGGAAGGTTTCTCTAGTTAAACTAGTCTCTGTAGCACCAGCCTCCGCAATAATAGAACAATTGGAGGCAGAATCATCAGTACCAATAACTATCCTACTACTAATATGTACCACAATTACGTGGATGCTTCATATAGACACTGCCCTCCTCACCACAACAAACAATGTTCTCATCAGTAGCCTCCATAGTATCACTCCCAGCGTGGTTAGCTCGTTGAATCATCCGCTATTTTTCCTATGAACCCAGCCTTAGACTGCTTGACCCAACTTTCCAAAGGCCTTACAAAGACGTCTTAGAATCTTGACAACCTCAGTGCTACCAAAATGCCAATTCCAGCACAAGTTGAAGCGCATCCCAATAAATTCAAGTGATAAGAGAAGGTAGTTTGCGATGTCTCTGCTAATCCAAATGAGTCAGGTATTTCAGATTAATGTTGTTGAATGTTGTGACTCTCAGGATCAGTAGAGTGTTACAACCATCAGCCACCACCAAGGGAAAAAATATAGAATCTTCTAGCGATTCATCTTTTACATTTGTCGGTCTAACGGTCGAGCTGGGTGAGGAAAAAGATAAGGGACAAGCAACACCAGTGCCAGCAACAACCACCAATCACCACCACCATCAAAAGAAAATAGAAAAAAAATCATCAATACAAAAATTTGCAAAAAGAAATGAAGAGTCGAAGCCCAGAAGGGCCAGCCCTGGAGGAGTAAGCACCAACAACCGATCCAGAGTAGACCGACGAAGCCCATGCTCATGTTGATAAATTTTTGCTTATTTTGCACGGTGGACCCTCTTCTAGCCAACTATTTAAAAATAAGTCTGTAATCAGGAAAACCAAATTTTCATCTGTGAATATTCTGTTTCCTGAAGTTATGAAAAATACCAAAATTTAGAAATTTGAAAACTGCATTGTCTGACCCTAGAGTAGTTGAATTATTGAAAATTTTGTTTTAAAAATACCACTCATGATGGTCATAGAATACATGCCAGCAGTAAAGAAAGGATTGAAACAAGCATGTACCTCGAAATGTTAGGGTCGTAAGAACAAACACAATAGAGGAGAGAAACACAATTTAACCATGGCCACAGTGAATGCAATAAGTGACCTCCATCAGAAAAAGAAAGATAAGTGAGAACCCAGCATCAGATGCCTGATTTATGACCAAGTTTTTGAGCAGACTCTGCTTGATAGCATGTCTTCAATATATCACATGCCCTCCTCACTATTGCAAGAATTTGGCTTGGACCACTCAAGCCTACAAGAATGATCCTGCAATTTGTAGATCTCTCCATGAAGCAGCCCCGAGGTATGTGAAAAGTCTCCCACTACCCTTGTTAATTCGATCAAATTAATGGTCAAATTAATTCATAATGTTCGTTGCAGTCGGATAATGAGAGCAGATCAAAAACCACTTTTAATTAAAGCAAGTTAATCTCGAGCGGTAATTTTTTTACTTGGGCAATCCCAAGGTCGAACTCAGGGAGGCAGCTGTCTCCTTAGGTAGATTTTTAGCAAAGTCCAAGGTTTGATTTTTAGGGAATAAATTTTTTGGTCTTTTTCGTTTTTTATGCAAGACACATGAACAATCAAGCCAATTTACAAGTTAATTCAAATAGATGATCAAATGAAGTCCAAAAAATTACGAAACTTGACCAGATGGTGAAATGCAATGAAATGAGGCTACCCCATTTTTTGAATTTTCTGACACTAAATAAATTTACTATAAATTAAAAATGAATGTAAGGTGATTTTGGCTAAATTAATTTTAATAATTATCAAATAACAATATTTTTGTGAGGAATCCAGGAAAATTATTAAATGTAAATTTTGATGTGAAATGAACCTATTAAAAATTAATTAGGGAAATCACTAAATGAATTACTTAGGCCTCGGGATGCGTGTAATTGAAATGGATTTTTTATGCAATATCAGCCTAATTATCCTAGATCTAATGTGATTTTTTGGGGATTTTTGGAGTCACAGAGAAATTACTATCAATTAAAAGGCATAAATGAGCAAAATAGAGCAAAAATGAACCAATTAATTAATAGAAAAATCCACTGATATTACAAGAACATGCCAAGTGTCACATAATGAAAAGGACAATGTCAGCTACACAATGCAATTTTCCAGACTGAAAAATGAATTAAGATGAATGCCTAAATATACATGCAAAGACCGGGGTGTAAATGCAACTACAGGAATTAATTGCTAAAAATAAAACGTGCTGACAGGGACCAATATGCAATTACCTATAATGCTGAGGGGGTGGATGCAATTTCTCCACAGAACACGTGCTCCTCACGTGGGGTCTCCTGGTAGGGACTGAAATGCAATTCTGGAAACCTTCAGGGGCCTCGATGCAAATAACCCAGAATGCATGTGCGGATCACGTGGGGGGTCCCAAGCTCAGGGGTCTTCGGAGGTTCAGAGAGAGGCTCAGGTGGCTCTAGAGGTTCGGATCTGGCTCGGAGTAGCTTCGGGTGATCCGAGCCTAGTGGTCGGGGAGAAGGCTCGGATCGGGCGACGTGGCTCGATGTGGACCGTGGGATCAAGGATGATCCAACGACAGCTGGCTGCAGACGTGTGGCGTGTCTAGGTCCATCAGATCAGGGTCGATCCAACGGTGATGGGGCACTCATGAGATGAGGACGTGGTCGATCAATGGCCGTTGGATCTAGATTGATCCAACGGTACCTGGAGCGGGCAAGGGCGACGATGTGGCACGATCTGGACGTGTAGGATCTTCCTGATCCTATGGCTGCGGGGCGTGCATGACGTGGATGACTCCTGACTGTTCGATCAAGAGGATCGAACAACTGCTGGCTGTCGTCCCCGACGGCTCTCTGCCTCCTGCGGCGGAGAGGGCTCGGCTCTGACGAAGCTGGCCTAGCTCCGCCTCGTCCTCCCATCATCGACGAAGGGTGCTGGAGGATCGGGCGTAGCTTGGAAGATTCGTGGATGGCTGGCGGAGCGTCCGGTGGTCTTAGGCGTGGAGGAAAGGCTCTGGAGTGCGATGGCGATGAAGCTCGAAAGCAGCTCTGACGAGCCTCCGGTCAATCAAGGAGAAAGTACCTGCAAGGGTTGGCGATATAGCCGAAGCGTGCGTTGTGTCCGTGGAGTGTTGTAGAGTGACGTGCGAGGCCTGTGGAGCAGTGAGGTGGTCCGGTGGTTGAGCTCTGCCCAGGTGGTGGAGCTGGTGTCGATGGAAGTGAAGTACCTCGTCGGAGGAAGCTAAGGGTAGCGCGAAGATCAAAGCTCCCTCGTGGAGCTCGGGGAATGGTTGGCGGAGCGAGATGATGCTCGTGGACAACAAATAAAATGGGAGAAGGAGAAGGAAAAATAAGAAGAATATCGGGGAAGAGATGGAGGGGTCTACCTGGGATCCGAAGCTCGGAGGGAGCTTCTAGGTCGTCGCTCGAAGGCCAGTAGGAGTCCTGAGCTCGTGCAACGCCTTGGAGGAGATGCGACGTGGCGGTGGTGGATCGTGGATCTCGCCAGAGGTATTCTCAGTCTTCGCTCAACCTGGGATCAAATTGTTGTCACCAATCTGAAGGTGGGAGCTCGGAGTCACTCTCCGTGGTGGCAGATGGGGGTGAAAGTGGCCGGAGGTGACTGCTTTATAGGATGCAGGTGACGGGGTAGCTGGCAAAGAGGTGGAGTTCATGGTCTTCATGGTGCGACTTTGAGGGTCGTCATGGAGGTCAAGGGGGATGGCAAGGATGAGGCACGAGTGGAAGACATCTTGGTGGTATCAGTGATCGGAGAAGGTGGTCGGTGTGGAGCCTGAAATAGAAAGGGGGCGGCCCCTTGCGCACGGTGGAAGACGTGGGCACGAGGCGTGCAGAGGTTAATGACGATCCCTTGGCCGTTGGGTCAGGCGATCCAACGACCTAGATGAAGGCGCAGATCGACACGTGGGATCAGATCTAGGGAACAAAATCGAAGGGCTCGTATCGCACCACGTGGCGTGCTGAGGGTGCGGCGCGAAGCGATGGGAGAGATTAGATCTGATCTGCGATCAGATGGTGGAGAGAAAAGCGGGTGATGGACGATGTAGATTAAGGTGCCCAGATCGAGATCTGAGGGCGCACAAAGTGCCATGTGGTGGACTGTGGGCGAAGCGCTAGCGGACGGTGTGGATGAGATCTGTGGATGATCAGACGGTGAGGCATAAGGCGTATACGTGGAGCTCACTGGGCTGTTGGATCTAGATTGAGATCCAACAGCCAGGGATGCGGGAGAACCAGTAAAAGGGGGCGAGCCGCGTGGCCCAATCAGAGGGCGCCACGTGGCCAGCTGTGAGTGGCTAAGAAACAAAATAAGATTAGAGGGAGAAGGAGGCCGAATTTGGAAAAACTCGAAACATGAAAGTTGTAGATCTCGATGAGATCTACAAGTTCCATGTTGACAAAAATGGAGATGAGGTCAAATGTGATATAAAAATACAAGAATACAAATATACATATGTATAGTATACAAGGAGGCCCAAAAACCCAAGTTTTGCCTACGAGCTCCGAATTGAATGAAATTAGTCTCATTTTAAAGGTCTATGGATGTGTATTAATATGAAGGTGAGTAGACCTAATTCAGAGTCTGTAAGAGATATATATGGGCATTCTAAGGTCCAGGAGTTTTGGGGCTTTATTGGGTATTTTACAAGAGAGGGACTTAGGCCTTCTTCCTTATATTATTAACTAATGGTGTACATATTATAAGGAAGGTTCTATTTTATTTAGGAGGGGATAAAATACAATTAAATAGGTGGATATTTTACAAGTGGATTTTACACATGGATTGGCTTCTTATTATATGCAAATATGAATACTAAAATTCACATTTTGTGGTTTGATGCATGAATGCTATTTATGCAAGATAAAGGGAAATATGATGCTAAATACCCAGGGACAAAGCTCTATTTTCAACTCTAAGAGTAATGAATCACATATTCATCAGTATGTTGGATGATGTTATCGTAACTATGCAGGACATGACATTTTTTATTGATTTTGTTATCCTAAAAATGTACTCTCCTCCACTGTTACTCTAGACCCCTATTATTCTTGGTCGATCATTCCTTCATACAACCGAGGCGATCGTGGACTACGGGTCTGGGAAGATCATCTTCTGCTCCTGCACAGAAAAAGTCAACTTGATCATGATCAACATGCCCGAAGCCACATCTGATACAGGGAAGCCAGAATCATTATCAGAAGACTATTATATGTTGGATATCAAAGATCCATCAATTTCTTTGAATGACATGTTCATAAGGAAAATCCCCTCTTCAAAGGAGGACTTGGATAACACAGTCAAAGGATTACATATGCAGAGACTCCTGAGTAGTCGATTCTTCCTATCACAGAGACTTTAAGTGATCTTGTTTGTCTCTTCACTCCCATGGTACGCTTATATTGTGAACTATCTTGTCTCCAAAAAAGTTCCACAAGATTGGCCCAAGATTAAGGTTGACAAGGATTTGTTTGAGATATATTTTTACCGGTGGGAGGATCCATACCTATTTAGTGAGGGTACAGATTGTATCTGGAGGAGGTGTATTCCTCAGGAGGAATACACTAGTGTCCTTGATTATTGTCACCGATTAGAAGCTAGAGGACACCATTCATGGAAGTGCATGAAAACTAAGGTTATTCAATGTGGCCTCCGGTGGCCAACTTTTTTTAAGGATGCTACAACTTATGTCAAGGGTTGTACTGATTATCAGAGAATGGGAGGCATCATCGGTTCTAAATATATAATGCAACTCAAGTGTATCCAGATTTTAGATGTTTTTGATGCTTGGAGCATTGACTTCATGGGCACATACCCTAACAGCTAGGGATACAAGTACATCCTGCTTGTTGTGGACTACGTTAGTCGTTGGGTGGAGGATATCCCCACTTGAACCACTGATAGTCGTACTATTTGTCACTTCTTGAAGGATAACATTATCTTGCGGTTTAGGATACCCAATATTCTCATTTTAGATGGGGGGCCACTTTATCAATAGAGAGGTCAGAAAGTTAGTGAAGGAGTATAGTATTGAGCATCGTGTCACATCTCCTTACCACCCACATACTAATGGCTTAGTTGAGGTTTCTAATTGGGAGATAAAGACGATTCTACAGAAACTTGTTTATCTAGATAGGAAGAACTGGTCGTAGTTTCTTGACTTAGTTCTATGGGCCTATTGTACAACTTACAAGTTTTCTTTGGGTATGTCTCCCTATCAATGGGTATATGGAAAGCCTTGACACTTGCAAGTTGAGTTAACTCATAATTTTTTTGGGCGATCAATGTATGCAATTTGGACTCCAAAGAGCAGGCAAGTTTAGGAAGGTTGATTTGAATAGATTGCTGGAATTCCGAGACTATGCTTATGATAACAACCTGATGTATAAGAAGAAAGTCAAGAGATGGCATGACAAACATAATAGGAAAAAGACTTTTGAGCCTAATCCGAAGGTATGGTTGTTTGATGCAAAGTTGAAGTTACAAGCAAACTCAAGAGCAAATGATCATGGCATTTTTTATTGAGAATTGTGTGTGACAATGGTAGCTTTGTCATTTCGGGGTTGTCATCTAACGCACAATAGTTTATGGTCAACAGACAGTTACTGAAGCCATATCTAGAGCACAATGCATTCTTGTCCATTGTTGATTCTATTCATGCGATATCAGACAGTGATTTTTCGATCTCTTCTGTGTCTTATATATGAGCTGATTTTCACCTTGTATATATTCCTTTCATTTTATTCTTTCTTTCTTCCATTTTTATCATTCACCTCTTTTCCGTGTGTGTGTTACACTTAGGACGACTAGATCCTAAGTATAGGGGAGGTGAATTACTTGAGTAATTCTATTTTTATTCCGTTTCATTACTCTTGTTGTTGCTTATACTTAGGGATCCTTTATCCTAAGTATATGGGGAGTGATGTCGTTCATTTCATTCTTGTTTATTTTCATTTTATTTTCTTCTATTATCTTGCTTGTCCATTAACTTGTTGATATTCTTTTCTATTGTTGGGGATCTTTTACCCCAAGTATACGGGGGACAAGATGAGTCATTGCGTTTGTATATTATTTTCCTCAGTTTTCTCCTATTTGTACAATCTTTTAAATTTAGGATTATTTCATCCTAAATATAGGGAGGATGTCTAACTTCAATTCATTTTATTCTTTAATCCTTGAGTCATTGTAGTATAAGCTTCTTTTTAATTTTCTATACTTAGTACGAGTTATGTTTTCCTTTGTTGCTTCTTGGTCACTATGAGGACATAGTTTGAGATAAGTATAGGGGGTGTCGTATATATTGTATATATACTTTAGACATAACTCGTACTTTTTGTGTTTCATAATATGGATAATGAAATTGGAATAAAAAATATTTTGCAAAAAAAATTGTAAAATGTTTGTAAATTTTTGTAAGATTCCTTTCTTAAACATTTTGTAAATCCTTTATAATAATATTTGTAAACACTTTTTAAAAACCTTTGTATAAATATTTTTTGTAAAAAAATGTTGTAAAACATTTCCAAAATCATTTTTTTTGTAAAATGTTCATCAAAATATTTTTTGTACAAAATTATTAATTTCTAAACTATTTGTAAAATGATTGAAAATAAAATGTTTGAAAAAGTGGTTTGTAAAATATTTGTAAAAGATATTGAAATAAAATATTTTGTAAATCTTTTGTAAATTTTTTGTAACAATTTTAGAAAATTATTTGTAAGATTATTTTGGAAACTAATTTTTTTCAAACATGTATATAAGTTATGTTGTGTAAAATGTATGCATACAACTTGTTGTAAAATTCATGTTAATATAAGCCATATTTATTTGTAAATTATATGTATAAAATTCTTCTCTAAATACAACTCTTTTATAAACGATGTATTTAAAACTTGTATATAAATTTTTTTTGTTAAAGTTGTATATAAGTTTGTCTTGTAAATAAAATCCTTTTGTAAACTTTGTACATAAAACTTATAAATAACATCTTTTGTAAACAAAATTGTGTATAAAACTTGTGTAACTCTTGTATATATCTTTGTGTAAAATCCTTTGTGAATGTCTATAAATCCTTATTTATTCTTGTAAATATATTCAATTCTATAAAAAATATATAAAAAATGGAAAAAAATAAAATTCATAAAAAATACAAAATTCTTTAAAATCCACATAAAAAGATTAAATCAGAAAAAATCTTTTCAGTAAAAAAATTATTGTATTTGCGTTCGCATTTTTCAAAATGATATTGATGACTAAACTAGTCTAGAATAAAGTCCAAAGTATGGAGCTTAGTTAAGACCTTAATCCACTTAATTTCAATGGAACTTTATAGGAACTGAAGTTGAGACTTTTCAGGTTGAGCGACTTACATCTTTAAGTCCATAATAATATGCTCACATGTCATCTTGATTGGTCTAAGTAGAATATTTCTAGACACATGCATGATTCTTTTAGACAATGACCTAACTTGTATAAGCACCTTGCATGTAGCTCAATACATATGAGGTGGTGAGGGACAGAATCCACTAGCTTGATACGCACACGAATGGAAACATATGTAAGCCCAAATTGGAGGCAAGTGCACCCCAACATAGTCTAGTGGCATGGATGTCTAAAGAAGGGATGTTGTGAGGTTGAAATAAAGCTTCAGATGAGGGATGGCATGCTGGCACATTTTTTCTAAGATCCCAAAATATGGGTGGAAAAAGATTCTATATCCATCAAGACATAAAAGACTAATGCAATGCAACAATATTTTCTACCAAAAAGAATCCATACAACAAATATATACATGACTATAGTGGTCCAATCTTTAGAGAACCTACATATCTCAGCACAGACTTGGCTAAACTGACCAAGCTTCACAAGGATATGTGACTACACTGGTCATACTCCACTTCTTTTATCATTCTTATATCTTCTTTCCCCTTTCGAGTGTGAACATTGATGAATGTGGATACCACCTCTTTAATAGTTGATGAATGTAGTACATGAGGCTGAAAGTGATTTGTCAAAAACCACAAATTGTGAATATTGTGGAACCATTTTTACTTGGTAAGTATACCAAGGTCAAACACATGGAAAGGTGATGTTTAGTTGCATGGTTTTAAATTAATTTATATGATTAATTAATTGCTATGTTTATCTCCAAGTCAGGAAAATGAATGCAATGCAGAGAAGTAAAATAAGCAAGAAGACAATGAAGCATATGATCTATGATCTATTATTTTAATCCGAACAAGATGATCAATTGAATCCTCAAAAGAAATCATGGATCAATGATGGATTCAAGAGATATTTATCAATTGATTTTCAAGCTACATGCTAAAAGATTAATCCATGAATAATTCTGTAAAATAATGAGATTACTTGATGATTTTTATCTAAGAATATTTGACCTCGAAATTCCCTATGAATCACTTTTAAAAAATAACAAACTTTAATTACTTCAAATATAAGGGAAATAAATTAATTCCTCCTCCTTAAATAAGACCATGTAGAGACTAATTCGTCAAAGAATATGATCAATTATCAAAAGAGAATTAATCATATTAAATATCCTAAATCGAATCTCTATAAAATAAATATAGTTTTCTCAATACAAAATAACACAAATCTATCAAAAATCAGCCTACATTGATCAAAACAGATCCTCAAATAATAATCAACTTAAGTCAATCTATGATCTGTCTACGAGATATATAAAATGAAAGAGCACTGAAATAGCTTCAAAATGACATATCGAGCACAAAAATCGGAGTTCAAATGAGAAAGATAAGCAAAAATGAAGTTCTGAGTACTAAAATGCAATAAAAGTAAATTATTCTAGCCAAAATGGTATCGGGAGGGACTTATATGTAATTATGGAAACCCTTGTGGGCCTCCTTGCAATTTACCCAGATAGGCATTCACGTAGCACGTGACCTGGGTAGGGAGGGGTTCTTTTGTAGTTTTGCAGGAAGGCAGGGGCCTCCCTACAAAAATCTCCTTATTGGCACGTGCTGGGCACGTGGCTCGGCTGGTGGGGGCCTCTTTGATATTTCTAATGCTACAGGGAGTGGCCTTGTAGTTTACCCCCTGCAACACGTGTTCTGCACGTGTTAGAGGAAGCACGGTGCTAAGGCATGTATCGGTATGTGGCTCGAGTGCCCGAAGCTACGGCGTGGGTGGAGGCGAGGGCTCAGGCTCCTGAGCCTACACATGGCGTACTTGGATGCCTCAGGACCACTGAGGTTGAGGTTGGAGATGTTGGCCCTACAAGGATTGTGGGATCAAGGTGGGGGCCTTGATCCAAGGTGACTGTACGACGAGTGTCGGACACAGGCGAAGTTGGCGAGGGGCAACAGAGCTCGGTGGTTAAAAGGTGTCCGAGCGTGGTCGGGCGTAGGTCTCCACCTCTGTCGACATACGACTGGAGGTGGAGCGATTGGAGTCAGTGGCGCCGGAGGAGGTAGTTGATAACAAAGGGTTTGGCAAGGGTCAAAATACGTCCCACCCAAGGTGGAAACGACAGTGTCGCTGAGGCGACCACTCACTAAACCCCCGTTAATCAGAGATTAACCCACAACAAACATCAAGCATTAAAGTCCCCAAAACTATGTATTAAAACTTATTATCTCTACCATAAAATATGCACAGTGCGTAAGTATGTAGAGGTCGAACCTCAGAGAGCAACAACGTTTTGCTTACAATTATTTATGTGCAAGTTAGTCATGTGTTCATGCAAGTCTTTTTGTGGGTTTCTAAATTGTTTTTATATTATTTTTTATTTTATTTTTGTTTTTATGATTTTTGTGTTATTTTTATATTTTATATTTTTTATATTTTCTTTTTATATTTGAAATAATATATATATATATATATATATATATATATATAAAGATATATATGGGTTAAAGGAGGCTACTCCCTGGGTGTAGCCAATTGGCTACTCCCACCTCTATTTTTCTCTATATTTTTTATTTTTTTTGGAAAATAAAAATATGTAAATTCATAACTATATCCCCCGAACATGTCATTCCAATTTCGTCAGAAATAGAGACTCCTATGCCTCCATCTGAAGGGGGTCAATTTCAGCAATTCTTAGACCGTTAAAATTTGACAGTCTTGATGGATGGGATAGAAGTCTTGAATTAAGTTGAATTTTGAATGACACCATGGTGACATATTGTGATCTAAATTCCAATAGGTTTAATTTCAGAAAAATAAAAAAAATATAGGAGAAAAGGGGTGGGAGCATGTAAGTTGGCTACAACCAGGGAGCATACTCCCTTTTCCCTATATATATATATATAAGAGAAGAGAGAGAGATATACACAATATATAGGTATGTATATATATATATTAATTCCTAAAATATGTAGATATAATATATATTTTTTGCTTTTTATATTTTTCTAATGTTTTTGTTCTTTTTTTGGAATTTTCCTAATTTTTATATATTTTTAATTCTAAGAATGTCCCTAATACAAGACTAACTAAATAGGCTGAAAATAATTTGGGTTTTAAAAATATAAAATAAGTCTCAAAATTACCCAAATTACTTTAAATATGTTAATAATAATATGAAGATAATTATAAAGTAATAAAACATTTTTTGGTAGTATTTTTTTAGGATTTTATATTTTTTTGTTGGATTTTGGGGCTTTTTGATTTTTTATATTTTTCTTTTTCTTATTTTTTGGGTTTTTCATTTTCTGAACTCAATAAATAGGAAAATATAGCATATATATTTTTTTTTATAATTTTTGAAGAACATTTTCTATTTTTTGGTATTTTATAATGTAAACAGTGCAAAAATGGCTCCTATTTCAATTTTAATAAATGGATAAAAAGCACAAAATAGCCCAACAAAAATGCAGCGTGAATCTATAAGGCACAAAGCATTTATCCTAATTTTTGTGGATTTTTAGGAGCAAGCTATATATTTTTAATAAATACATGAAATATATAAAATAAAACAGCCTAGCAGGGGCATTTTTGTAATTAAAATAAATGACAGGGGCTACAGTGCAAATATGCCAACGAAATAAAACATTTATTTAAATATTACAGACTATTTTACAATTACAAAAACCGCTAGGGTTGCAATGCAATTTTCACACGCCTCACGTGGGACTGCACGTGAGGTGCTTAAGGACTGAATTGTAATAACAAAAAGTTCAGGGGTCCTGTGGCAAAATTTACAATTTTATTTACACTCGATATTTATTTTACAGAATTAAATATAAAAAATAAAAAAAATCGAGGGGTAAGTTTGCAATTTACCCAATAAGGCGCGCTATCCAATGGCGATCCTCGCGCCACTTATCCACGTGGCGGGCTCTCGAAGCTCGATACCCCTTCGCTGATCTTCGGTTGAAATTACATCTGATTCTCAATCGAACGGCCGAAGTGACTGCTGATTGGACATCCACAATCTCATCTGGATGCTCCTCCTTCATCTGATGGCTGCTGCTATCCGCAAAGAACAGGGAAGAACACGGAGGTCCCATGACTTCGATCGTTGATTCCTCCTTTCCCCAACGGTCTACAGCGATGGAAATTAGCTCTACACGACGGGGAAGGTCCTCCGCAGCAATCGAGGTGCTCATGAAGTCCCAGAACCCCACGAATCATTCTGGCGAGCTCGATGAAGAAGGGGGGTTCTGGGAACCTGGCAGTTGATGGATCTGAGTCCCGAAGGGCTCCTCTTCATGTATGCCCTGCACCAACAAAAAGAGTGGCTCGAGGGGTTCCCCTCGACCGGAGGTTGAAGCTGCTGCTCCAAAGAAATGGAGGGGGCAGCGAGGCCCGGCGACGCAGAGGAGGTAGTCCTCGAATCGCAGAGCCAGTAGGACTCTGGTTGATCAGGGATGCTCGTGGGATGGAGAACACGGAGAGACTCGAAATGGGGGGGTTCGAGTGTCGGAGAGTCACTGGATAGGACGGGTGTCGTCGCCGGAGCGGAGCTTCGGTGAACTACGACTCGACCGATTCTAGGTGATGTAATGAACTAAAATCTAACTAAAGACTGGAAGTAAATGCTAGAATTAAATGCTATCTATTAACGTGATAAAGCAGCTCTTATACCTGGCCGAACACCAGGGAGCAGAGCGACGCCGGAGCTCCGCCATGGGTGTTGCCTCAACTCCTCCATCCTACTTACGACTCCGGAAGGATCCCCCTATCACGAGGATGCACTCTAGAGTGGATGCGAGGGTGGAAAAAGCTCAAAAGGAGACCAACCTTGGGACGGAGATCGAGGCACTTATTTAAGGACATGGCGATGCACCCTTATTGACCGGGGTGTCACGAAGAATCGCTCGGTCAGATGATCGATCTGAAATGATGGTGTGGGAGATGGATCATGGACGAAGCTATTTCATGAAGGAATCGAGGTGATCTACTCATTGGTTTGGTTTGGGAAAATCAGAGAAGATGGGCTGAGATGACGTATGACGCGAGGCGGCTGGTGGCAGAGGAGTTGACCCGGCGGTCAACGATGGACATGCTTTGATTGGTCCACATCAGCGCCGATTTGACCCTTTGATTAAACATGATAAATGATTTTATTAATTTTTATTTATAAAATAAAAATGTTTATAAAATAATGTAGTATTTATTTATGATTTTTATTTATTTTTTTGATGTATTTTATTATGAGCTTATTTTAATGTTGTATTTATAGGTATATTTATATATATTTTGTATAATTTATTTTTATTTATGTATATTATTTTATTATTTTAATTTATTATATTTTATATATTTATAAATTATTTTTGTGAGTATAAATATATTTTTATTTGATTTTTATGAGTTTATTTTCATATTTAAATAAATAGGTATATATGATATGTAGGTATACCTATAGGTATTTTACCTGTATTTTATATACATTTTATTTATTTAATGAATTTTGTGAGGTTTTATTTTGGGTTTTCATTTTTAATGGAATATAGATACTATTTACAATTTAATAAAAATAAAGAATAAAAGAATGGAATCCCCTTTTATTTATATACATAGGTAACATAGGTATTCTTGTCCATGTATTTCATAGACATATTTTATTTTATATGTTCTTTTGGGTTTTATTCTAATCTCAATATGTACATGCATTATGTATATTGTTTACAAAATTCTAAAAATATAAGTTTGTAGGAATAGTGAATAATGAATAAATTGAATATTTTAATCGGGTGAGTTGTACATTGAGGGCCAAAAACCTAACTTTCACAGATGAACTCCAAAAATTATGAAACCAATTTTATTAAATAGTTCTTGAAAAGCTATATACAATTAAATGTGAATTTGGTGGATTTTGAGTTTTTATTTGAGAGATATGGGTCTGTGAAGTTGAGATTCTGGCTTTTTATTCTGTGTATAAAATGTACACTGTGTATCATCTTTGTGCAAACTTAATTTGTATTTTTATTTACATTATTATCTACAACCTTTATGTACAAAGTTTCTTTATTTGATGAATAAATAATTACATACAAAATAGGTGTCACAAATGCATAAATGAATGAATAAATAAATGAGGTATTTATTGCATTATTGGTCCTTATCTCCCCTACTTTATTCCTTGTCGACCAATTCCATTCTGGACTTGGTCTCGGGGTTAGGGTCATAAAATATTTGCAATATTTTACTCCTTTTTCTTTTCTTCCCTTTATTCTATAATTTTGGCATTAAAAACCTTATTTTATATACACAAATGTGATGAATAATGAGTGCTATTATAGACAAATTAATGCTATTTACATGCATTAGCTAGGATTTTCAAGGCCAAAATGATAGAATAAAGGTGATGAAATGGAGATTCATCACCCCCCTATACTTGCCTTTGCTAGTCCCTAGCAAATACTTATGTAATAAGTAAAAGAGAACAAAGAATAAGAAGAAAAGAAAAGGATAGAGCGAATAGTGTTGCTTTCAGTGCGATATATGTCCCTACAAAATCATAATTTGGAGCTTCTGCTTGACCTTGGGTGTGGATGTGTGAAGAACCTAATCGGGAACCAACTTTAAAACACGACAGCCTTCGAGAGTCACAGAACTCGGTTCAACCCACCTCAATAGCCTAGTCAGTCTGGCCTACGCCATACGCACACTCTTATGACTATAAAGCTGACTTGTACAGTGTAAGTGATAGTGGCTCTCCCCAACTGAAATGATAAAGGCACTGACTTCTCCAGAATGACAACCCAATGATTCCCCAATCCTGCCCTCTACTGTCGAGGAGCGGGGTATTCCCTTTTAAGTTCAAGTGGTGTCTGACTCAAGAGGAGGAGGAGGGGAAAAGAATGGATAGTAGCCAGTGTAGCTACCTATCTTGGGATGCAAGACCAGTGTAGTCAAGTCATCCAGCTGCAGGCTCACATGGTATAACTTTGATGTTCAAACTTGCTTATTTTCTATACAACATATTTACATGCTCCGGCTGACACTTTTATTTTTTTCAAGCCTGTCCACTTTTTTGGAGATTTTTTTTAAACATACTATTTACAGCAGCATTTACATAAGGACTTTTTCCTCTTGAGCCAGAAGACTATCCCTCTTTTGAAGCTTTATTGCAACCCACACTCTCCTGTCATTCGACTTCATTGAAACTGGACCAGGTTGGGGTGCACTTCCCTCCCTAGAAGAGGACGAGTGTTTCCACCCGTGTGCGTCTCAGACTGGCAAATCCAACCCCCTCACCACTCCAACTGAGTTCAGCCAAGTGAAAGGTGCAGGTTTCCAAGTTAGGTCACGACCGACAAGAGTCATGCATGTGTCTCGAAAAGTTCTAATTAGTCAGTTGAAGTGACTTGAACCCTGCCCTGATTTCTCAAAGAATCAAGTCTGAATAGACCTGAAGTACCTTAAACCTAGTTCTTATAAGGTTCCAGTGCAGTTAGGTGCGGTAAGGTCCAACCAAGTTCCAATTTTAGACTTTATTGGACTGGTTCAATCATCAAGCTCACTCGAAAAGAATATGAATGATATGCTCATGCTATGCACAATGAATGACGCAATTTCTTCGCAAAGAATTTAAAAATCAACAAATTTTGTTACACAAAGAATTTTTTGCAAGTAAAAAGAATTTAAGCACATAAAATATAAAATATTCATAGCTATTTACACGAGCGTACAACTTTATTTTACAAGAAGTAAGAATTTTAACGATCCACAAGTGCTGACCTGTTAGTTTTAGGTACATATATGTATACAATTGATAAAGACTTTTTATTGAACGGCTTTACAGATACATCCACATATTTATTTATTTATTTATTTATTTTATTTTTGTCATTTATTATTATTATTATTTATAATTTTTTATTATTTGAAAACATTTTCAAAACTATAGTACACGATAATTTTTCAAGCATTTACAAACATTTGAAAACTATTTTGCAAAGATTTGTCACACTTTATATATACATTTTCCACAATAGTTTTTACAAACATTTTTCAAAACATTTGCATATAGGTTTTCAAATCCTTTGTTTCACACAAAGAAGAAATTTTTTTAAACAAAGCAATTTTACACAGGTTGAAAACATTTCACAACAAGTTTTCCAAACAGTTCACACTATTTTTCAAATCGTACTGTAAAGGTATTGAATCTGATTTATTAATCAATATATACAAAGAAAAACTATATTTTATGTACAACATGGTTTAGGCTCTTATAAGTTTTATTTGGAATTATTGCTTGTTTTTGCATGAGAGATTTTTGTGCAGACTCCTCAGACTTATTCGAGAATCATTTTCAAAAGATTTAGAAGACTATAGTCCAAAATATTTTTTTCAAACATGTACACGTATTTGGAAATGATTTTGCAAAGGTTTTTCAAATAGTTTAAATAGATTTTTCAAAATAATTTTACAACCAATCTTTCCTACCATTTGCAAACCTCTTTTCACACATTTTTATTCCACTCAAAGAAAATTAATTTTGCAAACAAAACTATTTACAAAGGTTGAATACTTTGTACACACTATTTTTCAAGCAATTTTCAAAAGATTTCACGAGGAGAACATTTTGCACAAAACATTTTTCCTGATTGATTAATCAATATGGACAAAAAGAGTCTGAGGAGCTCACAATCATCTTTTTTTATTGTACCATAAATACTTTGAATATTATTATTAGCTCTAGGTAGGATTTTTTTTATTATTATATGTGTTTTATTATTATTATTGTTATTATTTTTTTACAGTATGAGTTATGGCTTACAGTATATACATAGTATATACGACCCCCTATACTGAGCTTGAGCTATGTCCTCATAGATCGAAGAAAAAAGAGAAGACATAACTCGTACTGAGTATAGACAAGTCTAAGAATGAATGAATAAATAAATATAGGAAAGAATGAACGAACGAGAAGTTGACCGTCCCTCCTATACTTATGATCAAGTAATCCTAAGTATAACAGACTGTACACAAAGCAAGGAGGGTCAAGGGTGGGAATAAATAGATCGTACTCAGATTGTCTCCCCCTATACTTAGGGTAAGATATCTCTAAGTATAGACAAGAAGAGGAGACAATGGAGAGGATCGAAAAGAATAGAAGAACTCGAGGTGCTCACCCCCTATATTTAGGACAAAGTGCGTCCTAAGTATAGAAGACTGACAACAAGGGGCAACACCTTTTTATACAAAAAGACAATAGAAGAGGAAAAGAAGAAAAGACGAAAATCAGATAAACAGTTTTTGAGGTGCAACGTCTGAATCTTCAGATGCTGCCAATGTTGTGGATATGTCATCAAGGTGCAGAAGCTGGATGGAGTCGACAACGGCCAAGAATGTATCAGGCTCGAGATAAGGCTTCAGGAGTTGATCCTTGACGACGAACGGTTGTGCGTCAGGAGACAATTCTACTATGGCAATACTTCCATCGTCACGCACTTCACGAACTCAGAATGGCCCTGTCCACTTACTCTTTAATTTGCCCGAGAAGATCCGCAACTTTGCATCAAATAACCACACCTTCTGTCCAACTTCAAAGGTCTTTCATCTGATGTGCCGGTCATGCCTGCGTTTCACCTTTTCCTTGTACATCAATGTGTTATCGTATGCATAGTCTCGGAACTCCAAGAGTCTGTTCAGATCATCCTTTCTTTTCTGACCACTTTTCCATGAGTCCAAATTGTACATGTTAATGGCCCATAAAGACTTGTGAATTAGTTCGACGGGCACATGGCATGGCTTCCCATATACAAGACGGTAGGGCAACATGCCCAAGGGAGACTTGTAGGCAGGTTCTGTAAGCCCAGAGGACTGAGTCCAAGAGTTGAGACCAGTTTTTTCTGTCTGGTCGTACAAGTTTATGAAGAATTGTCTTGATTTCTCTGTTCAACAATTCAGCCATACCATTGGTCTGAGGATGATAAGGGGATGCGACACGATGGTCGATGCCGTATTCCTTCGTTAATTTCTTGACCTCTTTGTTAATGAAATGGCTACCCCCATCGGATATGAGAATTTTCGGAATCCCGAACCGCGCAATGATGTTATCTCTCAAAAATCGGCACAATGTCCGACTGTCGGCGGCTCGAGCGGGAATAGCCTCAACCCAACGGCTCACGTAATCTACGACGAGAAGGATGTACTCAAAACCTTGACTGTTAGGGAAAGGTCCCATGAAATCAATGCCCCATGCATCCAAAACATCAGCTATCTGAATGATCTTTAGAGGCATCGAATCTTTTGCAGTAAGTCTACCCTTCAATCTCTGACAGTCAATGCATTGTTTGACGAAAACTGTTGCATCCTTGAATAGTGTAGGCCACTAGAAGCCATATTGAAGTACTTTGGCTGCCGTACGGTCTCCAGAGTGATGTACACCAGATTCGAGCGAGTTATAATGCTCGAGGACACTATAATGCTCCTCATGAGGGATGCACCTACGCCAAATGCAATCTGCTCCTTCCCTAAATAAAAGAGGTTCTTCCCATTGATAGAAATGGATGGTCGACATGATTTTATTCTTCTGATTCTTCGTCTAATCCGATGGTATTACCTTCGAGGCGAGGTAATTGACTATATCAAGGGAGAGAATCCACTGCTAAGATTGACTCGTCAGGAAAGGTTTCTGTGATGGGTGCACTGTTCAGGGGAGGCTCATGCTGCTCAATTCTGGAGAGATGGTCTGCTACCACATTCTGAACTCCAAGCTTGTCCTTAATTTACAAGTCAAATTCCTGGAGGAGAAGGATCCATCGAATCAGTCTCGGCTTGGCATCCTTCTTCTGCTGTAGGTACCAGATAGCAGAGTGGTCTGTAAAAATGGTGACTTTTGATCCGAGCAAATAGGATCTGAACTTCTCGAGGGTGAAAAACAACAGCCAGCAACTCTTTCTCTGTCACAGTGTAATTTATTTACGCCTCATCTAATGTTTTGCTGGCATAGTGAATGGCATAGGGTGCTCTTTCTTTTTTCTGTCCCAGAACAGCCTCGATTGCAAAGTCCGACACATCAGTCATGATCTCAAAGGGAAGAGACCGATCCGGCGGCTGTAGGATTGGAGCCTGAGTGATATGCTCCTTCAGCTGATTGAAAGCAAGGAGAACCTGCTGATCTACATTGAACTCGTTTTCCTTGCACAAAAGCTCAGTCAAAGGTCGGGCGATGCGGCTAAAATCCTTGATGAATCGTCTGTAAAATCCCACATGCCCTACGAATGACCTTAAAATTTTCACTGACTGAGGTGGCTCTAGATTGGCAATAACATCCACCTTTGCCAGGTCGACTTCCATGCCACGTTTGGAAACGACGTGACCCAATACAATGCCTTCGGTGACCATGAAATGGCTCTTTTCCCATGAAAGCACTAAATTGACTTCACGACATCTCTGAAGCACTTTGTCTAGGTGCTCAAGACAAGAATTGAAACTATCACCATAGACAGAGAAGTCGTCCATGAACACCTCGAGAAAACTGCCTACCATTTCGGCGAAAACTGCTAGCATGCATCTTTGGGATTTCTAAACCTAGACAGTAGCTAAAAAGAAGGATTTTGAATTTTTAAAAATACTAAATAAAATCAAAAATGTCCTAAAAAATTCTCAAAAATTCTACAACATGGCAGGAGCCATGTGTCAAATTTTCATCGAATTTGGAGGTGGTTTGATATTTATTCAAAAATAAAAAGGGGGCACAGTGCACAGGGACTTAAGTGCAAATACCCGAAACTCTAGGGGTCCATGTGCAATTTTCCCAGCAAGTCACGCGCGTGGCGCGTGCCTGGGGCACTCAGGGACCTTCTGGTAATAAAAACCAAGTTCTTGGACCTTTTGGTAACTCGTACCAAAAAGTCCAGGGGCTTGGGCGCAAATAACCCACTAAAATCCGCACATGTTCAAATAAAATGCTCACAGGGGTATAAATGCAAATACCAGAAAGTATATATTCATTCAATAACCATCCAAAACTACAGGATAAGAGATGCAAATAACCCAACTAAACACGTGACGAAGCACGTGGGCTCACATACACAGGGGTATCAATGCAAATAAAAACAAGCACAAGGTCCGAGGTGCAATTTACCCTACGTAAATAAAAGACTTAAACTATTTACAGGACTAGAATTAAAAACACAAACTACGAGGGGGGCCTAAGCAAATTACCCCTTATTGCGCCGACGGCTAGATTCGCGCCACGTGGAGGATCCAACGGTCTCGGACGGCGGGCGCTCTTCTTCTTCAGCACATGGGCCTGATCGACGCTCCAGAGGGGGACACGTGGGAGATCTAACGGGTCCGGTGCTGTGCCCTCTCTCCTCTGCTCTGACGGTCCTGATGAAGCCTCGAGGTGATCAACGGCAACTGCTCCTCGATGAATGGACGGCCGTGATTGAAACTGGAGCTCCGAGGCTGATCGGACGGCGATGGAGGTCCCTCGAAGAACAAATGGCCGGCGAGGTTCGCCGGCCTCGTGTGCGTGCCCGGGTCCTCCTCAGCTGCCTCCAAGTATCGTAGAAGATAGGCGATGACGTCCCGCAGCTGCTGGTAGCTTCAGATGGCCCAGCCGAGCCCTGGAGGGGCTCCGGCGAGGTCGTTGGCGTCAAGCTCCTGGCCTAGATGGGAGGGGGCCTCAGATGGCTTCCTCTTGACCTGCAAAACAGCTCAAGAGCTTCGCGGGTCGAGGGCAAAGTGCCTCGACCCGGTTAGGTGGCGTGAGGGTGAACTGTGGGTCGGGACGAGTGAGCTCCGGCGAGCGGAGGATGGTGGAGCTCGAATCCCAGCTCCGGGGCGAGCTGGGTTGAACGAATGGGCGTAGAAGGTGCGTCGGAGGATGGCGAAGGTGAGCGTGCGTTCCGATGATCGAGAAGATACACAGGATGGTCGGAATCAAAGGAACTCGTCGGAGATGCGATTTGGGCGAAACAAGAAATTAAACTAAATGGGCGAGCTAAAGTGCTACCTGGGTGGAGCGAAAGACTGTGCTAGAGCTTGGCTAGCTCCTGGTCGTCGCCTCGAAGGGCGTCAAGGCCTGAGGCTCGAGCTCCGGCTGAGTGGCGGAGCACGGCGGCACGAAGCTGCCGGATCGATGGTCGGGGCACCCTCTCCTCACTACAACAGGGGCAAACGCGAGCTGTCACCTCGGTGATTGCTCTGGAGGTCACGGGAATGAGAGTGGCGAGCCAAAGATGGGAGTGGAGTGCGGCGGAGCTCAGGTTTTATATCACTAGGGGTCCGGCTAGATGGGATTCGGGCAAGAAGCTCGGAGCGCGGATCCCAAGAACCCACCCCGGGCGTGGATCAGGGAAGATCAGGCTCGGATTAGAGCCCGGGGTTAGCGGATTCGGGGGTCGGATCTGGTGGGGATAATTGGAAGAAGTCGGGTCCAAAAACAGATCCGCGACTCTGTGGTCCAGGGGGGGGAGTTGACCGGGGGTCAACAATCCCCCGTGGACCAATCAGAGTCCGCCAAACCAGAAATGTTTATTTGATTTTTTTGGGCCTTTAAATGGCCGAATTTTCAAAAACTTAAAACATGAAATATTTTTAATTTATTTTTTTCTATTTTTTTATGATTTTTAATTAATTTTTGGAAATTAAAATAAGGTATTTACATAATAGGTCTATACATAGGTATATGTACAATATTGAGTTTTTTTTTAATTTTGATTTTTACTTAGTTATTTTTATACATTTTTATTCCTATTTTATATTTTATTTATTTATAGAATAAAATGAGGAATAAAAGGCTATTTTTATTTTATTTTTATTATTTATATACATAGGTGAAATAATTAGTTATATACAACTATATACAAGGTATATATACAATATATTTTTGTATTTAAATTTTGTAATTTTTATTTGATTTTTGTTTTGATTCTTTTTATTTATTTTATTTACACTATATAACATAGAATATTTACAAAAAGTTTCAAAAATAAATTTATTTATTTATAAGGTTAAATAGATAAGAAAGGGTGATTTATGTACATGGTGAAAGGGTGTTTTTGAGTTTTTGATTTTTAAATTTTTATTTTGTTTTTATACTTTAAAAATATGTACAAATATTTACAAATATTTACAACATATTTTTGGGTGAGGAAAATATAATTTTATTTATTTATAAAAATATATACACAAGAGCCCCTATCTCCCTCTACTTGGCTTTTATGCGGTCAGGCCCATGCTGAGCCCTCCCTTGGGTTAGGTTGCTCAATATTTATTCTAAATATTTCCCTCTTTTTCTTTTTCATCTTTATTCTTTTATTTTTGCACAAAAACATGCTAATTATAAGTATTTACAAACATGCATGCTTTTGCTAATTTTTCCTATTTACACATATCTACATGCATTTGCATAGGTTTTTGTAGCTAAAATATAAGAATAAAGAGTGATGAATGGGTATTCATCACCCCCCTATACTATACTTTGCTAGTCCCTTAGCAAACACTTATTTGAAAAAGAAGTGAAAAAGAAAGAAAGAAAAAGAAAAAGAGAATGTACATGGATCAATGTTGATTATTAAACTTGCCTTCATTAAATTGAGGTATGGAGCTTAATCAGATCTTTGGATTATTAATGTGTCGGAACCTTATTTAGACTTAAGCTTAAAACCTAACAGCCTCTAAGTTCCACCAATCTATAACCAAGACTCCTCAATGCTCCAGATCAGAACAAGTCATCAATCACAAACCCTGAAGACCATGAATCTTTTCTTGTCCTGTGAAAGTGAGGTCTAAGCTCTCCACCTCAGAAATGGCAACTTGACTACCCTCCCCAACAAGGTAACTCTATGACCTCAATCTGGCCACTCTTTCCTCGAGGAGCGGGGTATTCCCTTCTAAGTTCAAGTACAACCGGCTCAAGAAGAGGGGGAAGAAGAGAATGGGTCAAGGCCAGTGTAGCCAAGTACCCTTGGGAGCTTGACCAGTGTAGCCAAGTCTCCCTGCTGCAAGCTACAACAGGTGGATCATGAAACCAAGCTTTGCTTATTGCACTTATATACATACTCCGGTGGGATTATCATTTTCTCTCAGACCCACCACTTTTTTGGAGTTCTTTTCTTTTTGCACATTTTTTTTCTTTTTTTTCTTTTTTTTTTTCGAGTGCATCTATACAACATGTACATGTGCAACATATATACAAGGAGTTTTTCCTCTTGAGCCAGTAGACTATCCCTCTTTTGAAGCTTTATTGCAACCCACAACTCCCGTCGTTAGACCTCATGGCAACCAGACCAAGTTGAGACGCACTTCCTTCACTAAATGAAGAAGAGAGGTTCCGCCTAGAAGTACTACCCTCATATGCTACCCCAAGCCAAGGAAGACTGCCTCCTCACCATCTCATCCGTAGAGAGCTCGGTGCATAGTGCGGTTGTCCAAGTAAAGCCATAATCTATATGAGTCATGTGTTGTTGTTAAGTGCTCTACTTAGGCTCATTGAGATGACATGTGATCATAGCCTAGTGGACTCAAAGAATTAAGTCACCATGGACCTGAAAAGTCTTAAACCTAAGCCCTATAAGGTTCCTCTTAGAAATTAGGTGGATTAAGATCTTAATCAAGCTCCATTTCTCAATTTTATTCCAGGCTTAGTTTAAATGTCAACTATCATCCAGAAAAACTATATACATATGTACAAAAAGATGCATATTTACACAAATTTTACAATCATGCAAAATTTTTGAAAAATGTTTTGAAATCATGAATGATGATGCATGACGTGCAAGTTTTGCAAAAAGATATTTACACACATTTACACAAGATTTTTGCAAACTTTTGATTTTCAAAACATTTTGGAAAAAATTTGTACTATATACATAATTTTGATACCAAAATATTTACACAAGCTTTACACAAAAGATTTTTGAAATCATTTTTACAAAAATAATTTGTACACTAGCTATGTATGTGCAAATAAAAGAAGATTATGTACATGAAAATTTTTAATTTTTGTGGTTTTTAGCCATTTTTATTTATTAACACACTCACACAAAGTACGAGTTATGGCTAAAGTATATATGAAATATATACACACCCCCCTATACTTAGCTCGAACGATGTCCTCGGAGTCAAGAGCGATGAAGAAGACATAACTCGTGCTATGTATAGGGAAGTGAAAAGAAAGGCTATACAAAAGGAAATGAAAAAGTCAAGATGGACTCGGGTCTTCCCCCTATACTTAGGATCAAGTAATCCTAAGTATAGCAGGCTGTACACGAAGGGAAAACCGAGTGGAGAATGTACAGGGTCTACCCCCCCTATACTTAGGGTAAGATATCCCTGAGTATAGGCAGCAAAACCGGGGTAGACAGAAACAAAAGAAATACCCGAAAGGTCTCACATCCCCCCCTATACTTAGGGTAAAGTGCACCCTAAGTATAGCATAATCACAAGATGAAGAAAGGGATGTGGGACTAAGGAATGTGGTGATATGGACATCTGGATCTATATACAGCGGAGGATCAGTAAAGCTCAGGCGTGAGATGCATTAGATGTGAGTCAAAGACCACATCTCACGCAAAATGAATAGGGGCAATATCAACGACCCGCGGTTCATGATCTAGAAATGGTTTGAGCCGCTGGCCGTTCACTCGGAAGGTACTCTCAGAAGACAACTCAGATATGTCGATACTACCGTTGTCGTGTACCTTCTGAACCAGATAAGGTCCTTTCCATTTGCTCTGTAGCTTCCCTGGAAATAATCGAAGCCTCGCATCAAACAGCCATACTCTCTGTCCAATCTCAAAATGCTTGTGGCTGATATGAGAATCATGCCACTCCTTGACTCTCTCCTTATAATGTAGGCTGCTTGAGAAAGCTGAATCTCTAAGCTCTTCCAGGGCAGCTAGCTCTGCCCTCCTCTGGTCTCCTATACCATCTGGATCCATGAGAATGTCTGTAACTGCCCAGAGTGACTTGTGCCTCAGCTCAACTGGTAGGTGACAGGGCTTGCCATATACGAGGCGAAAGGGAGATGTACCCAAAGGTGTCTTGAAAGACGTCCTATATGCCCACAAGACCGAGTCCAAAAGCTGTGACCAATCCTTTCGGTCAGGGCGGACGACTTTCTGCAGAATAGTCTTGATCTCCCTGTTCGACACTTCGGCTAGACCATTCGTCTGTGGATGGTACGGTGTAGAAACACGATGATCTATGCCGAACTCGCTAGCAAGTGCCTTCACCTGGTCGTTGATGAAGTGAGATCCCCCATCAGAAATAAGAACTCGTGGAACCCCGAACCGCGTGATGATATGCTTCCTCAAAAATCTGCAAACTGTCCTCGCATCAGCGGTTCGGGCGGGGATAGCCTCCACCCAACGACTCACATAGTCTACGGCCAACAGAATGTACTCAAATCCCTGACTCTTAGGGAATGGACCCATGAAATCGATGCCCCATGCGTCAAAAACCTCACAGAAGTGAATGGGCTGCATCGGCATCATATCACGCTGTCCACAAGTGCCCATCCTCTGACAGTCAGTACACCTCTTCACGAACTCATCTGAGTCCTTGAAGAGGGTAGGCCACCACAAGCCGGATTGGAGCACTTTCTGTGCCGTTCTCCTCCCAGAATGATGTCCTCCTGCCTCAAGCTTGTGGCAGTAAGTGAGGACGCTATGGTGTTCCTCCTGAGGAATACACCGACGCCAGACGCTATCCCCTCCTTCGTGGTAAAGGATGGGATCCTCCCAATGGTAAGACTTGGCCTTCGCTAGGAAGGTCTCAAGCCTCTGCCTGGGCCAATCTTGTGGGACTTTCCCAACAACGAGAAAGTTCACAATATCGGCGTACCATGGGAGTGAGGCGATAGCAAGGATCGCCTCATCTGGGAAGGTATCTCTAATAGGATCAATCTGCTCAGAATCCTCAGGCTGCTCTAATCGGGAGAGATGATCCGCCACCACATTCTTGACTCCAGGCTTATCCTTAATCTCAATGTCGAACTCCTGGAGTAGAAGGATCCATCTAGTCAGTCTGGCCTTGGCATCCTTCTTTGCCATGAGGTACCTGATGGCGGTGTGATCTGTAAACAAAGTCACTCTAGATCCGATGATATATGATCTAAACTTATCCAGGGCAAACACTACGGCTAGCATCTCCTTCTCTGTGACCGTGTAATTCCGCTGGGCGGAATCCAATGTGCGGCTAGCGTAGTGTATAGCAAATGGCACTCCATCCCTCCTCTGTCCCAGCACTGCCCCTACGGCAAAATCGGAGGCGTCCGTCATGATCTCGAATTGGAGAGACCAATCAGGCGGCTGGAGGACAGGAGCCTCAATCACACACTGCTGGAGAGTAGCAAACGACGAAAGACACTTGTCATCGACAAGGAACTCGGTGTCTTTCGTCAAGAGGTCAGTCAACGGCCGGGCAATCCTGCTGAAATCCTGAATGAATCTCCTATAAAATCCAACGTGCCCCAGAAATGACCGTAACTGCCTCAGATTGGACGGCGGTGTGAGTTTCCTAATGACATCAACCTTGGCCGGATCAACCTCCATGACCCTGTTGGAGATGATGTGGCCAAGCACCGTCCCTTGAGTCACCATGAAGTGACTCTTCTCCCAAGATAGCACCAAGTGATACTCAATACATCGCTGGAGTACTCGGTCTAGGCAGTCAAGACAGGAGTCGAATCCGTCGCCGTAGACCGAAAAATCGTCCATGAAGACCTCTAGGCACTCCCCTACCATGTCCGAAAAGATCGATAGCATGCACCTCTGAAAAGTCGCTGGGGCGTTGCATAGCCCAAATGGCATGCGTCGAAAAGCATATGTGCCGAAGGGACAGGTAAAGGTGGTCTTCTCCTGATCCTCAGGAGCGATGGCCACTTGGTTGTAGCCCGAGTACCCATCCAGGAAGCAATAATGGCTCTTCCCTGCCAGTCTCTCAATGATCTGGTCAATAAAAGGCAGGGGGAAATGGTCCTTCTTGGTGGCTTGGTTGAGTCTCCTGTAGTCAACACAAACCCTCCAAGAGGTGGGTACTCGTGTAGCAATCTCCTCTCCCGACTCACTGATCACAGTCGTGATGCCCGTCTTCTTGGGCACCACATGCAAGGGGCTGACCCACTTGGAGTCGGAAATGGGATAAATAAAACCTGCACCCCACCACTTCGATATTTCCTTCATCACAACCTCTCTCAGGTTGGGGTTTAGTCGCCGCTGGAACTCACGCGACGGCTTCGCCCCTTCCTCGAGATAGATATGGTGGGAGCATACTGATGGACTAATCCCATGGAGATCTGCTACGCTCCATCCGATCGCCTTGCGGTTCTTTTCAAGAACCCCCATCAAACGGGATTCCTGCTCTCCAGTCAGCTCGGCGGAGATGATGACTGGGTACATCTCTGGATCGCCCGCAAGGAATCGATACTTCAGCGAAGTAGGGAGCGGCTTCAGCTCTGGAATGCTGGGTGCCGGCAAATCTGGCTGTGGAAGAAACTGAGTGAAAGCTGCAAGGTCTGCCAAATCTGCCTGGGAAAGTGAAAGCATACTCTCGCAAACTGGATCGGGAGAAGGCAGCTCTACTGCACTGTCTCTGCTCGGCTCTGCATCTACCTCCTCCTCATCAATAGGCTCAACTGGACTCAAGTCTGGCATCTGATCATAGCAATCGGCCCAATCAGACTCTGAATCCGAGGGATCTGTATCAGAAACGGTGGCATCAGTACCACCGGGAAACAAGGTGGCATCAGCACCACCACCACTAGTCATCGTGCTGCGATCGAGGACCGGCTCCGCTGCCGCAATGGTATCCTGAACCAGGTCTGTGCTCTCCAGACTCTCCTCTGCTATCATCTCTGCCTCAGCTGTGTCTGAAAGTGAGAGGGTGGTCTGTGTCTCAAGGTCTGCCCAAGCTTCCTCATCATCTGTGATCACAAAATCACAGTCCTGGTGGATGTCTGGCTCTGCGTCTGTTAGCTGCTCTGAATCGGTACTCGCATCTGAGCGGGATCTGAATCTGGCTCTATAGTCCTCGACCGTCTCTATTTGTATACTCTCGCCCTGGACGCGAAAGTACACCTTCCCGCTGTCATGATCAGTCACCGCCTTGGCTGTGGCCAAGAACGGACGACCAAGGATGATGGGGGTATCGGTCACTGACTCAGGGATCTCCATGTCCAGCACTACGAAGTCCACGGGGAATTGCAAACACTGAATCGTGACGATAACGTCTCGTAATAACCCCTTCGGCCTCTTGACAGATCGATCAACGAACTGAAGGACTGTCCTGCTCTGTCGAAGAGTGCCCAACTCGAAGCGGTCGAGAAGGGCTGCCGGAAGAAGGTTGATCGACAATCCGCTATCTAGAAGAGTACGGTCGAAACACTGCTCACTAATCTGGCATCTGACATACGGGGCCCCTGAATCTGGCCTCTTGGCTGGCAGTCGGTTCTGGATCGCAAAGCACGTGGCTTTGGTCAGCACATGGATCTCTGAAGTGTGGTTCCTCCTCCTCCTCTTGACTGTAGTCCTCTCTCTCAAAGATCTCTGGAGAAGGGGGATGTGCTGCAAAGCCTCCTGGAGGGTCAGCTGAATGTGAAACCGATCTATCATGCTCTGGCTGAACTCCTCAAGCTCTCTCTTTTTTGGATCATTTTTCTTCCCCTTCCCCATCTGAAGGGCTCTAGGGAAGGGGATCACTGGGTCCTTCTCAGATGAAGGACTAGGAAAAGGTCTAGACGGTTCAAGGACCGGATCCACACATACATCATGCACCACAGTGGGACCAAAAGAAAGTAAACCTTTTCCTTTATTCATAGCAGAATTCTGAGATACATGGACACGAGGAAAAACAACATCTCTGTCTCTACAAACACTGGTGGCCTCAGTACCACCACGGGCTGGCTGCTCTGCTGCTGCTGAAGGTAGACGTCGTGCGGCATCAGTACCGCTGGCTGGCTCGTCTGCATGGGTGGCATCAGTACCACCACCTAGATCTGGTGAAGCGGCGGCCTCAGTACCGCCGGTGGGATCAGCATCCTTGGTGGCCTCAGTACCACCGTCATCGTCTGGAGCGGCCTCAGTACCGCTCTCCTCCTCCTCCTGTGCGCCTCGGGATGGTGCTCAGATGAGGCGCCGCCGCCTGCTGGGGTCCTACCGCTCCTAAGTGTGACAAAATCAGCATCAAATAAATCCGAAGATGTATCATCAAATGGGTCACTAGGAGTGGCTGACTCAGTATGTACTACCTGCTCAGACTTCCTCTTGAGGCTGTTCGGATTGGGCTCTATCTGGGCTGGTATGGCGGCCTTCCCTCTCACCAGGTCCCGCATCTCCTAGCGGAACTCGTCCATCTCCCGTCTGAATGTGGCCTGCTGGTCCGTGAGGAGGCGGGCGATATCATCCAAAGCGGGGCTCTCGTGGGAGCCCGACGGGTGGCCTCTCTGAGGGTGAGGCTGCTGGAACTGCTGTGGTGGGTAAGAGGGGTAGGGAGGAGGGTGCTGCTGGTATCCCTGGTGAGCCTGCTGCTCACGTCTCCAAGGCTGTCCCTGCTGCTGATAGGGACGAGGACCGTAGGCTGACTGCTGCTGATACGCTGGGGGCTGCTGCTGCGGCTGGTGCTGGTCTCTCTGATGGGAGTACTGCCCTCCTGTCCTGACGGCTGCTGCTGGGGCTGGGCACCACCACTCCCCCACCTGAATCCGGGATGGTCTCGTCGGATCCCAGGCTGAGGACGGTCGTACCAGATCCCGTTGACATCCATCAACGGCTCGGCATCAAAGGGGGCTGGCGGGAGTACTGCCAGAGGCTGGTCCGGCTGGTAGACCACCATCTGCATCTCTGGAGATGGTGGAGACTGGTAGGTGGGCTGCGGCTGCTGGTACGGCTCCGCCTGTACAAGGTGAACCTGTCTAGGCTGCACTGGGGTGCTGGAGCGCTGGGACGAGCTGCTGCTGCTGCCGACGTCGCCTCGCGACTGAAGACGGGGCTGAGAAGCCGTCTGTGCCTCCTGGAGACACATGAGCTGTGTCTTCATGTCGCTCAAGACCTGTGCCATCTGATCCATCTGCGCTATGCTCTGGCACTGCTTCTTCTCTATCAGCTCCATGCGGTCCAACTTCTCGCTGATGATACCCATGTCCGCAGCTGATGACTCTGCTGCTGCTGCTGCTACTGCGGACGAACTGGAAGGACCTGCATCTACCCGTGCTATCCTCTGGTACTGCACGGGTCCTGGCTGATGTGGCTGGGTCTTCTGAGTGTAGAGCCGGGTCTGGACATCACCATGTAGTTCTCTGCCATCTCCTCAAAAATAGCCCAGACCTGGTCGTGGTCCTTGGCGAAGTAGGACCCGCCACAAGAAGCATTCACCAGGCCCTGTAGCTCTGGTGACAACCCACTGAAGAAGCTCTGAACTAAGTTCGGCTTCGTGATGTCATGGTGCGGGCATCTGTCCAAAAGCTCTCTGAACCTCTCCCAAGCCTCGTGGAACTGCTCGTTGGGGAACATGGAGAAGTTACTAATCAGGGCCCTCGTTGCATTCGTCCGCCCGAGTGGATAGTACTTGTTCAAGTACTCGGTGCGGAGCTGCTCCCAGGTATAGACAAATCTCCCCAAATGCTTCAGCCAGGTGGCTGCTCTATCTGCCAGTGAAAAGGGGAATGCGATCATCCTGATCGTGTCCTGGTCCACATGTCTGTCGTGGACAGTGCTGCATATCATAAAGAAACTCCTGGAGGTGGAGGTGGGGCTCCTCTGTAGCAAGTCCGTGGAATCGAGGAAGCATCTACAATGTGTTCGGGGGGAACTTGAAGTCCCCCACGATAGCTGGAACCACCACCCAATGGTGCATCAGTGTAGATCCGGGATTGTGTAAATCCCGCATCGGTCTCGGTGGTCCTGCTCCTCCTGCGGCTGCTGCCGCTGCGGCGGCGGCCGCGGCTGCTGCTGCTGCTGCTGCGGCTCGTGCCTGTGCATCTGCATCCGGGATCTCCTCGGGCTCGCTCTGCTGGTCTCTCTCTGCTCTGAGCCTCTCCAACTCACGCCTCATCTCAATCATGAAAGCTCCCTGATCGCGGAGCTGCTGCTGAACTGTATCAAGTGATGCGATCAGGGTGGAGTTGATCGCTCCCTGGTCTAGTACAATATGCTCTGGTCTACGGGAGTGATCATCAGAACTGCCTGCTCCGGCCATCTCGACGTCTGCAAAATCAAATGAGCCCAACTCAGGTGCCGTCAAATGAATCAGTCTCCCCTCGGGCTCATGTCTCTCGGGAAGATCAGAAAGGGGATCGAGGGGGAACAGGGTGGAGTCGTACTCGGGCTCGGAGAGCGGGTCTGAGCTCTCGCGAGCCAACCTAGATGATGAGGTAGACGCGCCCGAAAGCGGTGCAGCCAGAGGCTGCCTTCGTCTACCCATCATCTTGATCTAGCGAGTAGGGCGGATGAGATCTGGAAAAATTATGATCGAAAAACAAACCCCCGGTTCACCAACGCAACGCGAGCTGAAGACCGTGAAAGTTCGGTCAAATTATCTTGTCGATTTTATTTTGGTGAACACTCAAGATATCAAAGCGCTTACGTGACCTGTTGGGATATCCGCTGCTAACCCCAACCGACTGGCCCACACGGAAGAGTCGGTAATCAATCGGGTTTAGCCGCGGGGGGCTCTACCTAGTGTGCGGGTCACTCTCTCGCGCATACAAACCAAGCAATGAGGGGGTTGCTCTCCCCAAGACAAAATTTTTAGGGTGAGCGAGTTTTAGGGTCAATAATCTTAGCAGTCCCAATTTTATGGTTACACTTTTTAGGTATTTTTCAAATCAAACAATATCGCCTAACGAATTTTTCGATTCTCTTGATTATTAAGTCAAAAACAGGGGGGAGAAGTCGAAAAAGCCGATGCACGAGAAATCAATGATGCATGCAAAGTCAGAAATGCGTACCTGCCTCCAGCTCTCTACATGCAAAATGATCCGCGCATAAAATAAAGACAGAATTAAAACTAAGCTAAATGATGCAGCGGGAAAAAGCCGAGTCCTAGATGAGCAACTTCTAGCGAAGAACCGTCTAACCGGTCACCGACCTCCAAGCCAAAGGGTCCGGTCTTGGCCCGTCCCTCCCCTGCCCGACAAATCGGGGGTAGGAGTAAGCGCTTTACAGGACGAGCTACGGCACGTAGGCTACGGAGGCTAGCGAGTCGGTTATTTTTATTATTTATTTTAAGTAGGTCCAATTACGGTCTATAGGAACAGATATGCAATTAAGTGTGTGGATCCTACTCAATTACGTCACAATCACCAGAAAGTCCTAAATCTAGGGGCTCGACAAAAACCGCGAAAAACCGGCAAATGACAGTAAGAAAGAAAAAAGAAAACCGCGAGAAAAGCCGCGAAAAACCGCAAGTCCTAATGGGTCCCCCGAGCACACCGGTGCTCAGCGAAACAGACCCGCTACGGTCACAAGTCCACAAAGTCCAAGAGTGTCCTGTATTATTACAATTACTAATGAATGAAATAAAAATCTATCCTAATACCTCACCCACTCAACTCTCTCCTCTCGCTCTCTCCTGCGGCTTTGTAGAGAAAGAAGCCGCCTCCAAGTGCCGCGGCTGCACCGGCTCCTCGAAAGTCGCCTCCGCGGTCCTCGGGCCCTCGCAAGAAACAGAGAAGAGTGGTCAGTCCAGAAAGAATAATCAAATAATAGAGAAAAATAAAAGAAAATACAAGTGAGGGTATATGTGCAAAAATGGAAATAAAATAATCACACAAAATAAAACAAAAATAAAAATAAGAGAAAATCAAAATAAAACAAAATAAATCAAAAAGAAAATAGATACAAGAACCGCGAAAAGCCGCGAAAATAAAAACGAAAATAAAAACAACACTACTAAGCCGTGCTCCCCGGCAACGGCGCCATTCTGATAGACCCGAAGATGAATGACCAAGGTAAAGGTCTGGAAGTGGTCGTTGCGACCTCAATCACTCAGACGGAGAATATCAAGAAAAATCAACCACTCAAAATAGGTCAAATCAATCAAAACAAAAACGAGAGCGGTCTAGCTATGGGATTAACCTGGTATAGCTCCCAGGGTCGAACACAAGGAGCACGGGTTGGCCAGAGGCCTACGAAGTAGTAAAAATAATATAAAAATAACAGAAAATGTTTTTAGTGGTTTTTAATAATTTTTATATTTTTTTGGATTTTTAATAGGTGAAGAAAATAAAAGAAAGTAAAAGCAAGCACACTTGATCAATTTATTTAACACACCAAAAATCAAGCAAAAATTCAAGAAAAATGGTTTTTATGTTTTTTAAGTTTTTAAGTGTTTTTGGTTAATTTTTGAGATTTTTCTAATGTGTATTTTATTTTCTAAAAATCAAACAGTAAGAAAAAGACTGGGTACTGTCCAGCCAGAACCAAAACCCTTAAATAAAATATCTAAGGATCTCAATAGGTTCTGGAGGTAATTTTCCTATATTCTAGATAAAATAAGGAAAATTTGAGCACCAAAATTATTGTTTTTGGATTTTTAGATTATTTATTATAATTTTTATGAGTTTTTAGGTGTTTTTAGATTTTTAGGGTTTTTACTCAATGAAAAATAGCCAAAATTGGCTAGAAAATCAAACAACACACAAAGAACAGTAACTAAGTTTTTTAGAATTTTTGGGGATGTTTTTATATTTTTTTGGGATTTCTAAACCTAGACAGTAGCTAAAAAAGAAGGTTTTTGAATTTTTAAAAATACTAAATAAAATAAAAAATGTCCTCAAAAATTCTCAAAAATTCTACAACATGGCAGGAGCCATGTGTCAAATTTTCATCGAATTTGGAGGTGGTTTGATATTTATTCAAAAATAAAAAGGGGGCACAGTGCACAGGGACTTAAGTGCAAATACCCGAAACTCTGGGGGTCCAGGTGCAATTTTCCCAGCAAGTCACGTGCGTGGCGCGTGCCTGGGGCACTCAGGGGCCTTCTGGTAATAAAAACCAAGTTCTTGGACCTTTTGGTAACTCGTACCAAAAAGTCCAGGGGCTTGGGCGCAAATAACCCACTAAAATCCGCACATGTTCAAATAAAATGCTCACAGGGGTATAAATGCAAATACCAGAAAGTATATATTCATTCAATAACCATCCAGAACTACAGGATAAGAGATGCAAATAACCCAACTAAACACGTGACGAAGCACGTGGGCTCACATACACAGGGGTTTCAATGCAAATAAAAACAAGCACAAGGTCCGAGGTGCAATTTACCCTACGTAAATAAAAGACTTAAACTATTTACAGGACTAGAATTAAAAAAACAAACTACGAGGGGGGCCTAAGCAAATTACCCCTTATTGCGCCGACGGCTAGATTCGCGCCACGTGGAGGATCCAACGGTCTCGGACGGCGGGCGCTCTTCTTCTTCAGCACATGGGCCTGATCGACGCTCCAGAGGGGGACACGTGGGAGATCTAACGGGTCCGGTGTTGTGCCCTCTCTCCTATGCTCTGACGGTCCTGATGAAGCCTCGAGGTGATCAACGGCAACTGCTCCTCGATGAATGGACGGCCGTGATTGAAACTGGAGCTCCGAGGCTGATCGGACGGCGATGGAGGTCCCTCGAAGAACAAATGGCCGGCGAGGTTCGCCGGCCTCGTGTGCGTGCCCGGGTCCTCCTCAGCTGCCTCCAAGTATCGGAGAAGATAGGCGATGACGTCCCGCAGCTGCTGGTAGCTTCAGATGGCCCAGCCGAGCCCTGGAGGGGCTCCGGCGAGGTCGTTGGCGTCAAGCTCCTGGCCTAGATGGGAGGGGGCCTCAGATGGCTTCCTCTTGACCTGCAAAACAGCTCAAGAGCTTCGCGGGTCGAGGGCAAAGTGCCTCGACCCGGTTAGGTGGCGTGAGGGTGAACTGTGGGTCGGGACGAGTGAGCTCCGGCGAGCGGAGGATGGTGGAGCTCGAATCCCAGCTCCGGGGCGAGCTGGGTTGAACGAATGGGCGTAGAAGGTGCGTCGGAGGATGGCGAAGGTGAGCGTGCGTTCCGATGATCGAGAAGATACACATGATGGTCGGAATCAAAGGAACTCGTCGGAGATGCGATTTGGGCGAAACAAGAAATTAAACTAAATGGGCGAGCTAAAGTGCTACCTGGGTGGAGCGAAAGACTGTGCTGGAGCTTGGCTAGCTCCTGGTCGTCGCCTCGAAGGGCGTCAAGGCCTGAGGCTCGAGCTCCGGCTGAGTGGCGGAGCACGGCGGCGCGAAGCTGCCGGATCGATGGTCGGGGCACCCTCTCCTCACTGCAACAGGGGCAAACGCGAGCTGTCACCTCGGTGATTGCTCTGGAGGTCACGGGAATGAGAGTGGCGAGCCAAAGATGGGAGTGGAGTGCGGCGGAGCTCAGGTTTTATATCACTAGGGGTCCGGCTAGATGGGATTCGGGCAAGAAGCTCGGAGCGCGGATCCCAAGAACCCACCCCGGGCGTGGATCAGGGAAGATCAGGCTCGGATTAGAGCCCGGGGTTAGCGGATTCGGGGGTCGGATCTGGTGGGGATAATTGGAAGAAGTCGGGTCCAAAAACAGATCCGCGACTCTGTGGTCCAGGGGGGGAGTTGACCGGGGGTCAACAATCCCCGTGGACCAATCAGAGTCCGCCAAACCAGAAATGTTTATTTGATTTTTTTGGGCCTTTAAATGGCCGAATTTTCAAAAACTTAAAACATGAAATATTTTTAATTTATTTTTTTCTATTTTTTTATGATTTTTAATTAATTTTTGGAAATTAAAATAAGGTATTTACATAATAGGTCTATACATAGGTATATGTACAATATTGAGTTTTTTTTAATTTTGATTTTTACTTAGTTATTTTTATACATTTTTATTCCTATTTTATATTTTATTTATTTATAGAATAAAATGAGGAATAAAAGGCTATTTTTATTTTATTTTTATTATTTATATACATAGGTGAAATAATTAGTTATATACAACTATATACAAGGTATATATACAATATATTTTTGTATTTTAATTTTGTAATTTTTATTTGATTTTTGTTTTGATTCTTTTTATTTATTTTATTTACACTATATAACATAGAAATTTTACAAAAAGTTTCAAAATAAATTTATTTATTTATAAGGTTAAATAGATAAGAAAGGGTGATTTATGTACATGGTGAAAGGGTGTTTTTGAGTTTTTTATTTTTAAATTTTTATTTTGTTTTTATACTTTAAAAATATGTACAAATATTTACAAATATTTACAACATATTTTTGGGTGAGGAAAATATAATTTTATTTATTTATAAAAATATATACACAAGAGCCCCTATCTCCCTCTACTTGGCTTTTATGCGGTCAGGCCCATGCTGAGCCCTCCTTGGGTTAGGTTGCTCAATATTTATTCTAAATATTTCCCTCTTTTTCTTTTTCATCTTTATTCTTTTATTTTTGCACAAAAACATGCTAATTATAAGTATTTACAAACATGCATGCTTTTGCTAATTTTTCCTATTTACACATATCTACATGCATTTGCATAGGTTTTTGTAGCTAAAATATAAGAATAAAGAGTGATGAATGGGTATTCATCAACGGGCAAGTGAAGGTAGTCTTCTCTTGATCTTCGGGAGCGATTGCGACCTGGTTGTACCCAGAATACCCATCCAAAAAGCAGAAGAACTCCTTGCCTGCGAGTCTTTCCAAAACTTGATCAATGAATGGCAAGGGGAAGTGGTCCTTCTTAGTTGCGGCACTAAGACAACGGTAGTCAACACACACCCGCTAGGATGTTGGTACCCGAGTGGATATTTCCTCTCCTTTGTCATTGGTAACCACGGTAAGCTCGGACTTCTTTGGAACTACATGAAGTGGGCTTACCCATTTTGAATGGGAGAATGGGATAGATGAAGCCTGCGTCGCACTATTTCGTGATCTCTTTCATGATGACGTCCCGGAGATTTGGATTCAGCCTTCTTTGGAATTCGCGGGATGGCTTAGCATCTTCTTCCAAAATAATTGTGGTGTAAACACAATGCTAGATTTATCCCACAGAGATCTGATACGCACCAACCAAGTGCCTTGCGGTTCTTTTCTAGAACCTCGAGAAGTCGAGATTCCTGATCCGAGTTCAGCCTGCTGCTGATGATGACCGGATACATGTGTTCTTCACCCGCAAGGAAAGCATACTTCATGCCTGCAGGAAGTGGCTTGAGTTTTGGTTTTGATCGGTCCAACTTGTTGGTCACTTCAGACACTATACTGGTGGTGGAATGTATTTCTTTGATGGAGCTACCAACCTAAATATTCTATTGAGACCTTGATGATGTGCCGAACGGTTCTACACTAGGCTCATTGTGTTCGATCTGGAGTGAATTATTGAAATCACCTAATTATTCCAACATCTGAGAGTCTGTCTCCCAAGAATCATCGAAACCTAAGTCAACTGTGCTTTCCAAGTCCTCTTCGAGAGTGAGGATTTCTTGGGTCCATGAATCATTCAATGACAATAATGAGTCTCTGATTTCTGCAATAAAGTCACAGTCTACTTCTGATACTACATGGATCTCATCAGTCGTGGCGTTCGGCTCTCTGATCATGTCTATAGTTATCAGCTTGTTGTTCGAGCTGAAAGTGATCTTGCCAGACCCGTAATCAACCACGACACCTGATGTACGTAAGAATGGTCGGCCAAGGATGATAGAGGTCTGGAGTAAGGGTGTGGGCGAGTCCATATCAAGGACTACAAAAACAACCGGGAATTGCATCTCCCGCACCTTTACTACAACGTCTTCCAATAGACCTCTGGGTCACTTGATAGACCGGTCAGCAAACTGAAGGATCATTCGTGTCTGCCTGAGTAGACCCAGCCCAAATTCTCGCGTTATTGATGCTAGCAAAAGGTTGATGGAAGATCCGCTGTCAAGGAGAGTGCGCTCAAAGACCTGATCGAAAATCTCACAACTGATAAGAGGTGCTCCGTTGTCCTGCTTTTTCTGTGGGAGGTTACTGATGGCTGCTACTGTGGTGAAGGTGAGGACGTGCTTCTCAACTTGTTGGCGTCTGTTCTTTCGTGCTGGATGACGCTTGCTGGTACATACCTCTTTCAATCCTTTCTTGATAGCTGGCATGTATTCCACGGCCTTCAGTAAGGGGATCTCAACAGTTAAGTTATCTATTATTTCCACAACTCCAGGATCAAACAATGCACTTTTTCTTTTTGCAAAATTTTTTGGATTTTTTAATTGTATTAGGAAAAGGAATATTTACATCACTGATAGGCAAAGTAGAGTTCTTATTTACATCATAACTATCGCCCACCCATTGTTGTACATCCGGATTACAAAAAGGAGTACAAACTAGGTCCCGACATACTGGTGCTGATGGACGAGCAAAAAGTAGGGCGTCTGCTCCGTCGGCTGGCGAGGGATCGGCTACTGCTAGCGGCTCCTCCGAGGTTGGCGTGGCTTTGCTTCGGCTGCAAGCTTCTTTTTGATGTTTTTGATTTTGCTGATTTTTTATTTTTTTGGTTGAGAGTGCTGGTGCTGCATGACGGCTGGAATGGTTTCTCCTTCTTCTTCCTCCTCACCCGCCCCTATAACTGGAACGACTTATGCAGAAGATGACGATCCACCTGTTTCTTTATTCTCCCCAGTCTTGATAGCAGGCGGAGGCAAGGCCCTACTGCTCTTGAGAGTGACAGCATTAGAACACACAATATTATCAATTTCTGACTCCTCAGACATAGACAGGACATTACATTCTACCTACTACTTCTTTTTAAAGCTATTAGGTTTGGCCTCGACCTGGGCTAGGATAGTAGTCTTGGTGGCTATAAGGTCGTCGAGCCTCTTGGTCATGTCTGCTAGTCCCTTGATGAGTTGGGCCAGGCAATTCATGGTCGAGTTCACATGAGTTACCTCAGTAGGTTCAGCGTGCAGACCACGCCGTTGCTGCATGTGTTGGTGCGGAGGTTGTTGGTGGTGCCGGGGTGGTGCAGGAAGCTGCAGTTGCTGATAAGAAAGAGAAAGATACTGTTAGTATTGTTGAGGTGGAGCAGCCGCATACTGATGAAAAGGCTATGGATAGCGGTATTGTGGCTGCTGATATTGCTGATTCTGCCTCCATTGATTTGCATATGGAGGAGGCTGATGATACTGTGGCGACGTCTGTGAAGACTGTCCAAAACGACCACCCTGAGGTTGGTGGTATTGCTGGTTGGTAGGTAGCTGACCCTGAGGTTGTCCCATAGGACGGGTCGGTTGTGATTCGTTGCTCCATACCCCGTTGACTTCTTGAATCAGGGGTGGTGGTGGAAACATGTGATCGGATCCTGATACAAACTCTGGTTGGTACACAACCATCTGCTGCTGGGGCTGGCCCTGATCAGGCGCCTGCATGTAGTACACGTGCTGGACTGCCGGTGGCTACTGGCTCGGTTGAGGCTGATGTGGCAGTGGTTGCTCGTCCTTCCTCTCAGCTGGAGCTTCTGATGGTGCTGCCGACTGAACAGAGTTGATGGTGCCCACCAGCAGTTCTAGCTTCGTGGTGATCTGATCAAGCTTGTCAAGGTTCTGAGTCCTATTCTCGATTACAACAAGTTTCTCATGTTCCTGTGATTGCTTCTCGATGATATCAACCTTCGAGAGATGGCCCCCGATGATGCTGAGATTGGAGCTTTCATCTCTCTCCGCTTCGCGGGACGCTGCCATGTGTACTTGTTTCTGGAGGATCTGGGGCTGCTTCTAGTATGCCTTTGATGAAGAGAGGGCGGCCTCTCCTTCGGCCATTTCTTCAAAGATTTTCCATACTACATCTTCATCCTTATTGAAATGTGAACCCCCATATGCGGCATCAACAAGCCTTTGGATTTCGATATTCAGGCCCCCAAAGAAGTGTTGGACCAAGATGGTCTTCAGGATCTCACGATGAGGGCATTTCTCCTGCAGATCGGTGGATCTCTCCCATGCTTCATGTATAGATTCGTGGGCTCCTTGGGAGAAGTTGCTGATTCGTGCTCGCATCTGGTTGAGCTGATCGGGAGGCTAAAACTTATGCAGGAAGGCTGACTTCAGTTCCTCCCAGGTTGTCACAACCTTCCCCAGATGGTTGACCCAATAAAGGGCCTTGTCTTGCAGGCTGAAGGGGAATGCCATCATTTTGACAATGTCCAAAGGACATTGGGGTAGTGGGTAGTACGACAGATGCATGAAAACTGCTGCAGGTGGATGTATGGTTCTTCATTAGTGTTCCCATGGAAAGCTGGAAGAAGAGCAAGGAACCGGGGTTTCAGCTCAAAGTGAGCATGTACCGGTGGGATGAGGATCCACTCGGTCATCTGGCTGTCTCCAGGATTATAAGTCTCCTTCAGTGTAGGTTTGGGTCACCCATTGTCTGGCTCTTCCTCGTCATCAAGTGGATTACCACGTCCTCTTCTGCCTCCTCCTCCCTCGGCTCTGTTCATCATGTCATTCAGCATATCCTGAAAAGTTGTCTGTGCTAGGGCATGCTCTGTCAGCTGTTGTTGGATGGTCTAGTTAGATGCCAACAGTCGTGCATTAACCTGATTCTGATCAGGCATCTGTCCTTCTGGTTGGTGTGGCTGCTGACCTTTGCCCTTCCCTTGAGGAGCCATGTCAGGGTCTGAGTCTGACGAAATGAATTCCGGAGTAGAATCCACGGCTTGATTTGTCTTCTATCTGCAGAATGAGAGAATCCTAATCAGACCACTTGCAATGTTATTCAGCTGTCATGATGAATCTGGAATTGAGGTCAATCCCAGCATGTTGTGAACAGGAAAAGATGTGGACTGTAATCGACTTCCATTCACAACGACGAAGGTGGGACAAAAGTGATCCCGATTTATTGGGTGGTCAGAAGAAAGGTAGAAGACGAAGAGTCTGGAGATCGATCCGCAAAGTCTGGGTCGGGTTCTCGGGAACCGCCTCGAATTTATTGGCGAAGTTGAGTCAATGGAATCGATGTGGGTGTCAGCAGGGTCCTGACGGAAACCATCCATGGATCAACTTCGCGAAGCAAAACAGAAGATCGGATATTGGAAGAAGGATACGATGGTCGATGAGGAATAAAAGGAGTGCAAAACAGTAGAAAGTCTCAACTGAGCGGGGGTCAAAGGAGGATGACACGACAAAATTTGCACAAAGGCACGGGGCTCGATCTTTGAACCTTAGTATTGATCCATACAAACACAATACAAAATTGAGTTCACCAACTCACGCCATGTGAAGCCATGAAGGTTCGGCTATTTATTATCTTTTCAGTTTTAGAGTTGTTATTTCAGGCAAATCTTTTAACAAGTCCTTAGCACGCTAACCCTATAGGAGAGAGAGTAATGCCAGAAAAGGATCCCATACTTGTCCTTCTCCTTTGTAACTTGTAGTCTGTACTTTTTGAGGTCCTTTTAACCCTTCCTGGATCCCTACTTAGCCAAAGAAATAGAGAGAGGAAGCCGATAGGCGAAACCAATACTTCGGTTCTCGCTCGCAATCACCGGTGAACGTGCAAGAACCTACTCGGACGCAAACCGATGAGACAGACACCCCCATGAAGGCGTGGCCTATGCTCAGTACTTCAGACCATGTCGATGTTCCACACAAGGCGGGAACACCATTGCTGACAAGGCCTTACTCGGTCACGTACGATAGAAGCGCCATTACTTCGGAAATCCAGGCGATACACAAGGCAGTTGCAGACTGGGTTTTTGGCTCTATTTCGTATGGGACGTGCCTCGCTCATGGTAGTAGGGTTTTGGTCCCCCTCTGAAGGTACCTGAAAACAATGAGGGCTTTATGAACCCAGTGCAATGATAGTCCATTACGAATTTTAATTAAGGTCAAAGTTTATTTAGCAGTCCCCTTGTTTTAGTTTTTTGGGTTTTCACTTTTTTTTGAGTCTGTTTTCATACCAGTGCCTAACATTTTGATAGATTTTCATTTAAGTCCTAGGTGCTCAAAATCAGAGGGAGATAGCGGAAAAGTCGTGCAAGTGGCTCCATGATGGAAATCTCATCATTGAACCGAATGATGCATGCTGAGTTAGAGGACTTACAGTGCATCCCAGCTCTCTCCATGCGGTATGCAAAACAGAATTTTTAAACCTAACTACATGGCGGTATGCAAGCGACAAAATCACCCTAAACATTAGCTGCTGTTAGCGTGAAGAACCACACGTCGGTCACCGACCTTCAATCCAGAAGTCCGATCTAGGCTCACCCCTCCTCCTCTCGACACATCGAGTTCAGAAGCAGTGCTTGGCAGGGTGGGCTCATGGCACAAAGGCTCGAAGATGATGAGGCGACTGTTTAAAGTTTAAACTAAGTCCAAAGCGCACTATAGGTACATGCAAGATATTAAGGTGTTTGTACCTAATTTACTCGATCAAGCACGCTTAAGTCTAGGGGCTCCATGCACACAAAACAAAATAAAGAAAAGGCGAAAAACTCAAAACAGCGGGAAACAAAGAAAATAATGCGAGAAAAACACGAAAAAGCCGTGACGAGGCCCCCAGGTGAACATACACCTGGGCACTGGACCTCGTTGTGAAGAGTAGAGTCCAAATTATTTACATGCCAAAATAATGTCTCTCTCTCTCATAAAATTATACACACATTTTTTGTCAAACTAGCTAAGACTTCTTCTTGATTCCTTGGTGCATGTTCTAGCTGGTCAAATAGGCATGACACTCCTTCATGCAAGGCTGCACCGGCCTTCTAGAAAGCCATCCTCGCATGGCGGACCCTCGCATCAAAGTTGCAAGAAAAGGGAATTAGCACTAATAATTACAAAATATACACATAAGCAATAAATATTGACAAGCAATTCATGAATATCAACAAATTATCATGCAAGTATTTACAACATGACAAACTAAAGCAAACTACGCTCATTGCTCCCCGGCAACGACGCCATCTGATAACAGAGGGTTTGGCAAGGGTCAAAATACGTCCCACCCAAGGCGGAAACGACAGTGTCGCTGAGGCGACCACTCACTAAACCCTCGTTAATCAGAGATTAACCCACAACAAACAACAAGCAATAAAGTCCCCAAAACTGTGAATTAAAATTTATTAGCTCTACCATAAAATATGCACAGTGCGTAAGTATGTAGAGGTCGAACCATAGAGAGCAAAAACGGGTAGCTTATAGTTATTTATGTGCAAGTTAGTCATGTGTTCATGCAAGTCTTTTTGTGGGTTTTTAATCTTTTTATATTTTTTTATATTATTTTTGTTTTTATGATTTTTGTGTTGTTTTTATATTTTATATTTTTTATATTTTCTTTTTATATTTGAAATTATATTATATATATATAAAGAGATATATATAAGAGAAGAGATATATATATATATATATATAATATAGGTATGTATATATATTAATTCCTAAAATATGTAGATATAATATATATTTTTTTGCTTTTTATATTTTTCTAATTTTTTTGTTCTTTTTCTGGAATTTTCCTAATTTTTATATATTTTTAATTCCAAGAATGTCCCTAATACGGGACTAATTAAATAGGCCGAAAATAATTTGGGTTTTAAAAATATAAAATAAGTCTCAAAATTACCAAAATTACTTTTAATACGTTAATAATAATATGAAGATAATTATAAAGTAATAAAACCTTTTTTGGTATTTTTTTTGGGTTTTTATATTTTTTTGTTGGATTTTGGGGCTTTTTGATTTTTATATTTTTCTTTTTCTTATTTTTAGGGTTTTTCATTTTCTGGAATCAATAAATAACAAAATATAACATATACAATTTTTTTGTAATTTTTCAAGAACATTTTCTATTTTTTGGTATTTTATAATTTAAACAGTGCAAAAATGGGTCCTATTTCAATTGTAATAAAGGGATAAAATGCACAAAATAGCCAAACAAAAATGCAGTGTGAATCTATAAGGTACAAATCATTTATCCTAATTTTTGTGGATTTTTAAGAGCAAGTTAGGTATTTTTAATAAATACATGAAACACATAAAATAAAACAGTCTGACAGTGGCATTTTCGCAATTAAAATAAATGATAGGGGCTACAGTGCAAATATGCCAACAAAATAAAACATTTATTTAAAGATTACTGACTATTTTACAATTACAAAAACCGCCAAGGTTGCAATGCAATTTTCACGCGCCTCGCGTGGGACTACACGTGAGGTGCGAAAGGACCGAATTGTAATAACAAAAAGTTCAGGGGTCCTGTGGCAAAATTTACAATTTTATTTACACTCGATATTTATTTTACAGAATTAAATATAAAATACAAAAAAATCAGGGGGTAAGTTTGCAATTTACCCTATAAGGCGCGCTATCCAGCGACGATTCGCGTGCCACTTATCCACGTGGCGAGCTCTCGAAGCTCGATACCCCTTCGCTGATCTTCGGTTGAGATTACATCTGATTCTCGATCGAATGGCCGAAGTGGCTGCTGATTGGACGACCACGATCATATCTGGACGCTCCTCCTTCATCCGACGGCTGCTGCTATCCGCGAAGAATAGGGAAGAACACGGAGGTCCCCTGCCTTCGATCGTTGATTCCTACTTCCCCCGATGGTCTACTGCAATGGAAATGGGCTCTACACGTCGGTGAAGGTCCTTCGCAGCAATCGAGGTGCTCGTGAAGTCCCAGAACACCACGAATCATTCTGGCGAGCTCGATGAAGAAGGGGGGTTCTGGGAACCTGGCAGTTGACGGATCTGAGTCCCAAAGGGCTTCTCTTCATGTATGCCCAGCACCAACAGAAAGAGTGGCTCGAGAGGGTTCCCCTCGACCAGAGGTTGAAGCTGCTGCACCAAAGAAATGGAGGGGGCGGCGAGGTCCGGCTACGCGGAGGAGGTAGACCTTGAATAGCAGAGCTAGTAGGACGCTGGTTGATAAGGGATGCTCGTGGGATGGAGAACGTAGAGAGACTCGAAATGGGGGGGGGGGGTTCGAGTGTCGTAGAGTCACTGGATAGGATGGGAGTCGTCGCCAGAGCGGAGCTCTGGTGAACTACGTCTCGACCGATTCTAGGTAATGTAATGAACTAAAAGCTAATCTAAATACTAGAAGTAAATGATAGAATTAAATGCTATTAACGTGATAAAGCGGCTCTTATACCTGGCCGAACATCAGGGAGCAGGGCGACGCCGGAGCTCCGCCATGGGTGCTGGCTCGACTCCTCCGTCCGGCTCACGACTCCGGAAGGATCCCCCTGTCACGAGGATGCACTCTAGAGTGGATGCGAGGGTGGAAAAAGCTCAAAAGGAGACCAACCTGGGGACGGAGGTCGAGGCACTTATTTAAGGACATGGCGATGCACCCTTATTGACTGGGGTGTCACGAAGAATCGCTCGGTCAGATGACCGATCTGAAATGATGGTGTGGGAGATGGATCATGGACGAAGCTTTTTTATTAAGGAATCGAGGCGATCTACTCATTGGTTTGGTTTGGGAAAATCGGAGAAGATGGGCCGAGATGACGTCTAACGCGAGGCGGCTGGTGGCAGAGGAGTTGACCCGGCGGTCAACGATGGACATGCTCTGATTGGTCCACATCAGCGCCGATTTGACCCCTTCATTAAACATGATAAATGATTTTATTAATTTATTTATAAAATAAAAAATGTTTATAAAATAATGTAGTATTTATTTATGATTTTTATTTATTTTTTTGATGTATTTTATTGTGAGCTTATTTTAATGTTGTATTTATAGGTGTATATATATTGTATAATTTATTTTTATTTTGTGTATTTTATTTATTATTTTAATTTATTATATGTTATATATTTATAAATTATTTTTATGAGTATAAATATATTTTTATTTGATTTTTACGAGTTTATTTGCATATTTAAATAAATAGGTATATATGATATGTAGGTATACTTATAGGTATTTTACCGGTATTTTATATACATTTTATTTATTTAATGAATTTTGTTAGGTTTTATTTTGGGTTTTCATTTTTAATGGAATATAGATACTATTTACAATTTAATAAAAATAAAGAATAAAACAATGAAATCCCCTTTTATTTATATACATAGGTCACATAAGTATTCTTGTCCATGTATTTCATAGACATATTTTATTTTATATGTTCTTTTTGGTTTTATTCTAATTTTTACATGCATTATGTATATTGTTTACAAAATTCTAAAAATATAAGTTTGTAAGAATAGTGAATAATGAATAAATTGAATATTTTAATCGGGTGAGTTGTACATTGAGGGCCAATAACCTAACTTTCATAGATGAATTCCAAAAATTATGAAACCAATTTTATTAAATAGTTCTTGAAAAGCTATATACAAGTAAAGGTGATTTGGTGGATTTTGAGTTTTTATTTGAGAGATATGGGTCTGTGATGTTGAGATTCTAGCTTTTTATTCTGTGTATAAAATGTACACTGTGTATCATCTTTGTGCAAACTTAGATTTGTATTTTTATTTACATTATTATCTACAACCTTTATGTACAAAGTTTCTTTATTTGATGAATAAATAATTACATAAAAAATAGGTGTCACAAATACATAAATGAACGAATAAATAAATGAGGTATTTATTGCATTATTGGCCCTTATCTCCCCCTACTTTATTCCTTGTCGACCAATTCCATTCTGGACTTGGTCTCGGGGTTAGGGTCATAAAATATTTGCAATATTTTACTCCTTTTTCTTTTCTTCCCTTTATTATATAATTTTGGCATTAAAAACCTTATTTTATATACAATAAATGCGATGAATAATGAGTGCTATTATAGACAAATTAATGCTATTTACATGCATTAGCTAGGATTTTCAAGGACAAAATGATAGAATAAAGGTGATGAAATGGAGATTCATCAGTAGTGAAGGCAATGACGGTCGGTGGAGAGTGACGGCAGAGTATCCTCCAGATCAGGGATTTGTACAACAGACAAATAACAACCCATGACCATCAGATCAGACCCAATGAGGCGAAATAAGACGGTGTTTGTACATCTTCCTCCTCCGTGGGTGGAGGAGTAGAGCCTGGGCTATGACAGCTTCTCCAAGCACAAACGGCCCTTTGTTGTCAAGCAAAGGCTTGAGGGAGCTCGGTAGGACTCTAGCGAAGGAGCTGAAGGAGGTGTGAGTCTGCTGCGATGTAGAAGGTGGGGGTAGCGGCTCTGGATCGAAGTGGGGGAGATTGGAGCTACTCGTCATCATCTAATCAGTGACGATAAGGGGGTTCCTGCAGGGGTTAGCACACAAAATCCAAGAATAAGGAGGGAGGAGCGAGGCTCTTGTGGAGGCGATGGGAAGGAGCAGAGCTCCGGCTTGTGCGAGGCCATGGATTAGGGGACCAAGGAGGTAGAATAAGAATTGGAGGGGGAGAGAGAGGTGAGGATGAGGTTGTTTATCGAGGGACGTGGTTCTGCGGTGCTGGATATAAGGGGTTGGGTTCCTTTTCCTAAAGAAAAAAGATCGAATAGTGTGGAGAAGATGGCAAAGAAGGTTACCTGAAGGTAGTGGTGACTGGCCAGAAGGTATTGATTCGAGGTAGAGAAGGGGCAGATACCTGGAGATGCGAGGAGGTCGATGGAGGGGGAGGGGAAGTGTTGTTTGTCGGAGAGAAGCTCAATATAGAGCTTCGATGGTCTTCGCTCAAAGAGGCCCGACGAATCGGGGCACTGAGCTCTACTGCTCAGAGGAACAACATCTCGACTGTAGATGGGTTGAGGATCACACCTGACTACTTCCTCATCATAGATCGACAAAGATCTTGCCAACGACTGTCACCGGCACGGAGAATGGAGCTGGAGGATAGGTCTGCTAGCTGTGGATAGTGGGAATGGAGATTGTAGTGGTGGTTAAATAGATGAGGATCGAAGGTGGAGTAATGGAGAGAAGAGCCCAGGGAAGGTCAGGCATTCAAACATAATGAGCGGGGGTTTTATGCATGCATAGGAGGACAATTGAGGGTACCAACCAGATGCGCACAGGAAAAGGTGTAGAACTAATGGGTTGCACCAGCGGTAAATAATGGCCGGTGGAAGATGGCAAAAGCACTGTTGGATCAAGATCGATCCAACGACTGAGAATGGGGTGTAGGCGTGCGACTCTGATCTAATCTGATTATCAAATCATACTGTGGGAAGTGGGGCAGAGAGGAACGACCCAGATGCGATCTGGGTTGTTGATCAAATGGTTGATGGGTTAGGCGTGTGGAGATAAAGGGTCTGGTCACGTGGTCAGCCCAAAGCATGCCACGTGGCCTAACAAATAAAAATAGAAAGAAAAATAAAAAAGAAAGGAAAATAAGTTGAATTAAAAAAATCAAAACATGAAAGTTGTAGACCTCGATAAGAACTTCAATTTTCATGTTGAACAAAAAGACAAAAGAGGTTCACTGTACAAAAACTATTTTTGAAGGTATACTATATATAATAAAATACCTCAATTTTGCATTTTGTGATTTTTGTATTTGTAATTTGATTTTAATTTAGTGAATTAATTTATATACAATATATATTTAATTAATCTAATTTTATGGTTTTTATAGGTTAGAAAAAGATGAAATAAAAACAACGAAGATAAAATATGTATAAAATATATAATGTCAGATTTTTGTATTTTCTCTATATTTTATGATTTTTATGAGTTTTAATTATTTATGATAGGTTAGCTAACTAATCAAAGATTATAGCAGAAAAAATTAGGTCAAAATACTTAAATTTTGTACATAAAATAATAGACTCAATTCAAGTTAGAAAAAGTTATTTAAGTATAATTATAATTATTAATAAATTGAATTTAGGGGATTTAATTAGTGAATTATTAAGGAGATTCTACTATAATCACAATATAAAGTAGATGAATCATGGTTCATGGCACCCCTATATCTAGATCATTGCTTGTCCCCATAATTTTTAGCAAGTTAGAACGTTGAATCCCTGACTTCTTAAGTGAGAATTTCAAGACTTGTCTCATTAGGAATCCTAGGTTTCAGTTGTCCTAAAATCCAAAATTGAACCAAGCTCTAAGCAAAAGGAATCCAACTTATCTAATTACCAAACTATCTGTTTATATGTTTATAATAAAAGATATGACATTTAATGCATACTACAATCATGAGAGTCGAGTCAAAACGTCACCCAAAGTCCTGATCCAATAGACTCTCCTCAAGAACCAATTTTCCACACTAGGGAATAAATCAGTTCTTGCATTCAATCTACCATCTCAGTAGTTTGTCAAACTTGAAAATGTATATGACATGACAGATGATGGAGGATATAGGTTTATGTATTTTTTTCTCTCCCTTACATTGGAACAAGGGTCCTCTCGAGTGTCGTGTTACTCAACACATATATTTTTGTTTGTTGACCAGTGTGTCCATCAAGAGTTGTTGAGTCGTCTGTACTTGTTTTCTTGGGAGTACACTGGAATGTGTCTTCTTTAAGTATCTAACATACTTACACCTAGACTTGTATTGCTTATGATGCAGAGACCTTTTGGAGGTACTAGCCTAACTCGATTGGCCTAATTAGCTTTGATCCAAGTGGGCACTTTGAAAAGGTTGGGAGCACTCGCCTTTGATTGAAGCTCTTTGAGATTGACTTGTAATTGAGAGCTCTTTTTCATTCAACAAAATTTTTTGTAGGCTAACTCTATTGCTTTTACCAAGTTGGCACACATTGATCAACAATTTCTTAGTTTCATCATATCATGGCACATAGGTCAGTACCAAAAGATAGCATGCGAACTTGTTCACATACTGGCTAGGGTTTTTTGACACTCAGGTTTCATGAAGGCTTCATCGATTTTATCCCATCCCCGAGCATCATTAAATCATGTAACTCAAATCTCCAGTCTCAGTCTCTCAAGTGAAATCTCAACTCATCTCATTAATCATGTTGTTGTGCAGGTAATGTGTTGATCATATTCTTAAAAGGTAGAGATTGAGAGTGCAATATAGTGCTCATATATTTCAAACTTTGGGAAGTGTGGATTATTACGTCTTAACCCTAGTGACTAAGGCTGGTTAACTCTGAATGAAATGTCGTCACAAACCAAGTGTTCTCAAATCCTCAAGCCTTGAGTGATAGTGAAATTGTTAGAGAAAGAACCTTAAGTTAGTTTGGTTGTTTTTTAAATATACCTCTTAAATTTTCCAAAATTTAAGACATGTATTATTTGCACAAGAATTTTGTATAATATATATGATATACACATCTTACACCCATACCCCATTTTTGATGTAAAACAATTAAAGTACGACCTATGGATAAAATATATAGAATATATACACACCCTCCTATACTTAGCTTGTGCTATATCCTCATGGCACAAAATGAAATGTAAATATGGCTCGTACCAGGCATAGTTCAGTGAAAAAAAAGAAAAAGGAAGTCAACTCGTCCCCTTATACTTAGGCTTTTGAGGGCCTAAGCATAGCACAAGAGCAGAAATGGGGTGGTCGAGGATGAGAATAAAGAATAGAAGTGATCTATACACAATGATATTGGTCCCCCTATACTTAGGCTCAGGTCAGCCAAAGTATGAAAGAGCAATCACAGGTAGAGAACATAGCAGATCAGAGGTGGATATACGAGTGATCAACTGAATCTTCTAGCTGCACTGAAAGGATGGCTTTATTTATCATGGTTTTACACGGGTCGGGGGAGTCTAAAATCTAATTATGTGCCCCGTGTGAAGGAGATCTGCTCAACCTGAATTAATGATGAATCCATGATTCATCTCCTTTATTCTTTCATTTTGGCTAAAATCCTTTGTAAAATGCATCTAAATATTCACTAATTCTAACTAACTAACAGTCTAAGCTTGTTTGTTAATATTATATATTTAAAACTTATTTTATCTAAAATAAAATAATAAAGAGAAAAAGAAAAATAAAAGAAAAGAAGGATGTAGATATGCAAATATATATAGACTGATCCTAACCATGAGACCAGGTCAATATTGAAATATTGACTTGGTTGATAAAAAAATACGTAAGGAGGGATAATGATCCTAACCTCTAAGAATATTAGAAAATTAAGATCATTAATGTACATAAACACATTTTTCACCTTGTACATATGTCCACCTATTTTATTTATCATTAAGAAAATTCAAACAAAAATATTTCCTTCTTCAAAGTTATTTATAATCATATAATTAATTTATAAATGATCAAAAAATTATTTATTATAAAAATAAATAATTATGATGAACCGAAAAGTCAACTTCCAAGGTTCATAACTATTTATAGAAAACTCCAAATCGACCAAATTCACTTTTAAACTTGGTTTTATAACTAATACTAATTAAAAAAATCAAAAAATATTATAATAAAATGTGTGAGTTTTGGCATTTGGACACCTTTGTATATATGTACAATAAGTAAATAAACCTGTTTTATTTTCTATTAATTATTCCTTCCCATTTAACTTAATTCTTTTTATAACAGTTTTATAAAAATCAGTAGAAAAATATAAAAATATAACTTAAAATTAATTATTGATAAATACCAATAAATCTCAAAACTAAAAGTCATAAAGCTGAACTTCTGAACCGCATATCTCAGCCATATGAAGTCCGAGTTGGGCGTACTCACTTTTAAAGTTAGTTTTATAAAATTATCTATCAAATAAAATGATTTCACTAAAATCGGAGTTAATAAGTAAAAAGTAGGTTTGGAGACCCTATTGGTATAATTGTATAATATATTTTAATTTTATTCAATTTAAATTTTGTTATTTATTGTAATTTTATATTTTATTAGTGTTTTACTAATGTTACATTATTAATTTATAAACTAAAAATATAATTTATAAAAAAATATTAAAATTATTTAATTAATAATTAATTATATAAGTATATATATACCTATATTATTTATATATGTATTGATTTAACTAATTAAATAATATTAATTATTTAAATAAAATTCATAATTAATTTTTTTGTAATTTTGTATTTATTAATTTAATTTAATCATTATTTTAAAATATTTATTTTAATTTATTAAATTAATTATTTTATATTTATTTTCTCTCTTCCCCTTCCTACTTCTTCCCTCATTTCTTCCTCCGCAGCCTTCTTCTTCCTCCTCCCGTCACCACCTCCTTTCCCATTCTCCCTTCCCAACACCTCCAACGGCTTGGCCGTTAGGCTATTGGCCCAACCTCCTTGCCAGCGCTCTCTCCAAGCTGCATCCTCCTCTACAAAAGGACCCCTGATCCCCTCTTAGCCATAGACCGCCATTTTTCCTTCCATCTCCATCTCCATTTCCGAGAGGTGACAGATCCTGTTGAGTGAGTTTGAGAGTGTGAGGGAGGGCATGATCTTACCAGCATCGAGCTTTGCTCTGCCGCACGTCAAGCCTCCTATTGTCGTCGTGGTCGAGGCAAGGACTTTTGGAGTCAACGCTCCAGATCATAGTCGATTCATCCCGAGCAACTTCCTTCATCTTCACAAGTAGATCATCCTATACTTTTATCCTTTTTCTTGTCTAATCTCTCTTCTCAATTCATCTATTCTTTCTGGTAGAGCCATATCCACTCTCGATCGTAATCCAACACATGCATCTCTTTGATTCTCGTTCTATCTCACATACCATATCAACTTCGATCACGTACGGTGATCGTAGTACCAAATATTTGTCCTCCACCGCCGCTAGCTCCTCCGTTCATGACTTTTCTGTGTTTGCATTTTCACGTTGAGGCTTCGATCTCGAGCTGTTGATTCCTCTGCTGGGCAGGTACATTGGGAAGCATCTGAAGACGAAGTCGACGAATTGGAGCTTTGTCCTCCACTGCCCCGTCAATACGAAGCACCACCGTGTCGATGAGAACCACCTTCATTTGGAGCATATCAAGCCTCATCTTGAGGCGACACATCTGAACATCGAGTCGAAGTGAACACTTGGAGGATTGGCACCATAGGAGCTTCAACAAGTCGACCAAACGAACAACAAAAGCCTGAGGTACTACGAATGAAGCACACGAAGATCTGAGACTTGAAATGTCATCTTTGATGCAAGAAACCTTAACCGATCAATCTTGTCACCGGATGCGCCTTCAACCAACAGATTTGAATCCATCTTCACACTGGCGATCATACACGAAACGTACAGCGGGGATTGGAGCATCGTTGTGCAACATCGACATCCGTGCTCTAGAGCTTCGTCGCATCGTCACTCCACCTATAAACATTCGATTTGGAAAAAAGATTGATCCTTCCAGATCAAATAGGAGACGTTCGATTAGAGCACCGCTCAATCCGAGCCCTTTGTCGCCCTACCTCTAAACTGACAGGCACACACACAACACATGTTTAGCAGGTTTTTGGGCAAAATTTCGAATAACTCCTCATGCTTTTTTGTTATCACATACAGATCTAGATGCTAACGCCCTTCACGTGAATTGCATGTTCCTTACTGTAATTTTTGTGTAAATACCCTTGCTTTTCTGTATTTTTACTTGCGACCCCCAAGTTTCCAATATATTATGTTTATACCCTTACTACTCTATATAACTATTATATGTATAAAATACATAAAAAACCAAATAAAAATAATAATATTATAAAAATACATAAAAATATATAGTATTAATCTATATTTAGTATAAAATTAGTTTTGAAAAATAAAATTTTTTTATTTTTAATAAAGCATTAAAATACCAAAAAATACACAAACATAAAAAACACATAAAAAATTGAAGAACACTTTAAAATTATTACAAAATTTATATACAATATGTTTTACTATATTTTACATAGAAAACCAACAAAAAATGAATATAAAAATCTATAAAAAATGTAAAACTTCAAAAATTCATAAGTAATTCAATAAAATTCAAAAAACACATACAATACCTTGTTGGAAAGGTATTTTTTAGCTACTTTACAGTAAAAATAAAATAGAAATATTTTACTCATGTTTTCTATTTTAAAAATAAATAATAATTCCCCTTTTACCACTAATCCAAAACCCATGAAAACCCTAATACCACTAAAAAATACATAAAAAAGGAAAAAAATTAAAAACAAAAAAATACAAAATAAAAATAAAAATACAAAACATAGTACCTATAATTCTCTACCTATAGTTATATAAAATCATAAAAATAATATAAAATTCATAAAAATAAATAAAAATCAGAAAACCATCATTCCTTAGACACTCTAGCCTTTTACCTTAGTTTCCACAGTTTGCCTTCCTATGTTCGACACTCTCGTACTTATCGCTATACCTTTGAGTTTAGGAGTATAAATAAAAAATATATCTTTTTTGTGTGAATTTCATATGGACATCACAATGATAATTGTCTATCTTTTTAGATGACCTGACTGGTTAGTTGTCAACTTGAACTAACTCTTCATATGATTCGACGAAGTGCTTAAGAAGTTGTCCATTGACTAGGAAAGTGTTTGAATTGTCTGTTGTCCCAGAAATCTCAACACTGCCATTGTTGTGTACTTCCCTAATGATGAAAGGTCCTATCCATTTCGATTTCAGCTTGCCTTCAAAAATCTTCAACCTTGCATTAAACAATCACACTTTCTACTCTGGGATGAAGTTCTTGTTCTAATGTGTTTGTCAGGTCATTTCTTTACTCTATCCTTATAGATTGTGTTGTTTTAGTATGCATGGTTTTTTATTTTGAGGGCTCATTTAAATCCATATCTCTGTTCTTCTTTCTTTTATGACAATTCCAGTTGAACTTTTTAATTGTCCACTCTATTTGTTCCTAATTCTGTGGGCACATGACATGATTTTGCAAATACCATTCTAAACGGGGAGGTACCCAATGGGGTCTTATAAGTCGTGATGTAAGCCCATAGAACTTGGTCCAGGAGTTGGGACCGGTTCTTCTTGTTAGGGTAGACCAACTTCTATAAAACTCCTTTGACCTCCCTGTTTAACACCTCTACCATGCCACGGTGCTCGATGTCGTAGTCCTTAGTCAACTTCTTCACCTCCATGTTGACAAAATGACTACCCCCATCAGATATCAGAATCGTGGGGATCCTGAACCTCGAAATAATATGATCTTTTAGAAAATTTGTATACAGTTTTGTTGTCTGCGACTCGAATAGGTATAGCCTCTACCCACCTTGAAAGATAGTTCACCGTGAGATGAATATATTTAAATCCATAACTGTTAGGTAATGGGCCCATAAAGTCAATGCCCCATGCGTCGAATACATCACATCTGATCTTGGATTGCATGGGCATGGCATCTTTGGGACCGATGGTCCCTCCCATATGCTGACAGACCGAGCACGACCTGACAAAATTGTAGGCATCCTTAAACAATGTCGACCAATAAAATCCACATTGTAATATCTACTTAGCGGTCCTCTTCCCGGAGTGGTGTCCTCCTACCTCTAAGGTATAACATAGAGTGAGGACACTTAGGTATTCCTTATAAGGAATACATCTTCTCCATATAGAATCTGGTCCTTCAAAGAAAAGGAACAAATCCTCCCAGTGGTAGTGTATGGATTCCATCTTTAGACAGTCAATTCTATTCTTGGGACAACCCTGGGGAACTTTCTTATAATGAAGATAGGTAACCATGTCGTCATACCATGGGAGGGAGTCAATAGTAGAAATTGACCCATCTGAGAAGGATTCACAGATCGATTATACCTTGATGATTCTATTTTGCTCGATCCGTGATAGATGATCATCCACCACATTCTTTACTCCGGGTTTGTCTTTAATCTCCAAATCAAATTCCTTTAGGAGGATAATCCATCTAAGAAGATGTGACTTTGCATCTTTCTTTGTCATTAAATAACAAATTGCTGAGTAATCTGTAAAAACTTTTACCTTAGATCCAAAAATTAGAGATCTGATTTTTTCTACGGTAACGACTACATCAAGCATTTTCTTTTCTGTCAAAGTATAGTTTTTCTGAGCTGGATCCAAAAACTTTGCTTCAATAGTGAATATCATAAGGGTCATTATCTCTTCTCTATCCTAGCACAACCCATAGTGCAAAATAAAAGACATCAGTCATAATCTCGAAGGGAAGAGACCAGTCAGAGGCTTGTAGGACTGAGTTTCAATTATCTTCCTTTTGAGAATCTTGAAGGCCTCAAAACACATATGATCTATAATGAAATTGATTCTTTCCCTAAGAGCTCAGTCAACGGTCATGCAATTTTTTAAAAATCTTTGATAAATCTTCGATAAAATCCGACATGACCTAGAAAAGACCGCACTTACTTTACATTGATCGGTGGATCGAGTTTCTTGATCGCATCCATCTTGGTTAGGTCAACCTTCATTCCCTTCTTGGAGATTATGTGCCCCAACACAATGCCCACCTTGACCATGAAATGACTTTTCTCCTAGGAGAGAACCTGATTAACATCCTCGCATTATTTAAGGACTCGGTTCTGATGCACGAGACAATCATCAAATGAATCAACATGGACTGAGAAGTCATCCATAAGACTTCTAGGTATTCTCCAATCATTTTAGAAAATATAGCGATCATGTACTGCAAAAAAGTGTCGGGGCGTTATAGATCCAAAAAGGAAAGCGTTTGAATGCATACCGAAGGGACGAGTAAATGTTGTCTTTTCCTGGTCCTCGCTGGCGATGACTACTTTATTGTAGCCTGAATACCCATCCAAAAAGCAGAAGTATTCACTTCCCTCTCTCTCTCTCTCTCCAAAAATTGACCAATAAATGGTAATGGAAAGTTATCCTTCTTCATCACAACATTCAAGAGCATGTAATCCACACAGATGCACCACGACATGAGTAATCATGTCGTGATCTCCACTCCCTCCTCATTGGTGACGATTTGGAGTCCTGACTTTTCAGGACTATGTGTAAGGTGATGAATCTCCATTTCATCACCTTTATTCTATCATTTAGCCTTAAAAACCCTAGCTAATGCATGTAAATAGCATTAATTTGTATAAAATAACATTCATTGCATTTATTATGTAAATAATACGACTTTTAATACCAAAATTATAGAATAAAGATAAGAAAAGAAAAGAATAAATTATCAAAGATATTTTATGACCCTGAACCCCAAAACCAAGTCAAGAATTGAGTTGGTCAACAATGAATAAAGTAGGGGGAGATAAGGGCCAAGAATACAATAAAACCTAATTCATTTATTCATTATTTATGTATTTTTGACAAGTATTTTATTCTTTATTATTTATCCATCAAATGAAGAAATTTTGTACATGAAAGTTGTAAATAATAATGTAAATAAAATTACAAAATTGAGTTTGTACAAAACTAATACATAGTGTACATTTTATACACAAAATAAAAAGCCAAAATCCCAACTTCACAGAACCATATCTTTCAAATTAAAACCAAAAAATATCAAAATCACCTCTAATTGCATATAGTTTTCCACAAGCCATTTAATGGAGGTGGTTTCATATTTTTTAGAGTCACTTTGTGAAAGTTATGTTTTGGACCCCCCATTATACATCATACCTGATTAAAATATTCAATTTATTCATCCTTTACTATTTTTACAAATTTATATTTCTATAATTTTGTAAACATAATTTATAACATATTTGCATATTGAAACTAAATAAAACCAAAAAGAAAATACAAACTAAAATAAGTCTATAAATATAATGGCAAAATACCTGTAGTTATACATGTTTATCAATAAAAGGGAATCCTATTCTTTTATTCTTTATTCATCTATATTTTTATAATATTTTAAATATTGTTTATATTATATTAAAAATACAAAGATAAAATAAAACAAAATAAAATGAATCAAATAAATAAAATGTATAAAAAATAGGTAAAGTACCTATAAATATACCTATAAACTATACATATTTATTTATTATGTCTACAAATAATATGAGTAAAATAAAAATATATTTATACATCTAAAGATAAGTTATAAATATATAAAATAAAGAATAAAATAATTAAATAAAAGATACAAAATTAAAATAATTAAGTCAAAATATAGGTAAATATACCTGTAAATACACTATTAAAAAATAAACTACTAATAAATAACATCAAAAAAATAAATAAAAATCATAATAAAATACTATATTAAAAATAAAAAATTTTTATTTTATAATAAAAAGTTAATAAAATCATTTACTATTTATAAATAATTAATTTCGAAATAAATTTCAGTTTTTGTCTTGTAGCGACCTGACGTGCCGTTAGTCAACTCTCCCCCTGCCTGCTGAGTTGATGCGCCTGTCTATCCCCGCATTTCCGTGTTTTTTCTCGGTTGCTCCATACATCCATCCATCCATCACGATCGCTTCCTTTAGTAAAAATGATCATTGATCATTGTATATACATGCCAATCCCTGTAATCCATTGTACATAGCATTGATTCGTTGATTTCGCTCGATCAAATAATGGTGCTCGCATCTTTTATATATAAAATACCTCCATCTCCTCCTCAAATTTGGCCACTAATGCGAGTCTAGGAGACCCATTCTTGTATCTAGGTAACTTCCTCGTGATAGGAGGAGATCCTCAGTGGACGGAATCAATTCTGGGAGGACGGAGGTGCGCCCATAGCCGCCAACTCCAGCGACCGTGCTCCCTGGGCGATCCCCAGGTATAATTATTGTTTTATCGTTTCTTTTAGTTGCATTTAGTCATCGCTTTAATTTCCAGTTCTTAGTTAGGTTTTAATTAGCTAGAATAGGTTAATATGTGATTAGCGTGGTTTACCGGAGCTGAGCTTTGATGATCTCCTCTGCGCGCGATCCTCTGTTCCCTACTCGCCAAATTTCCCTCGTATCCTTCCCCAGTCATTTCCCTATGTTCCACACACCTTCGTTCACCCATGTCGACACTCGATCTGGAGATCACCTCCTCCACCTCTGCCGCTCGTCGAAGGAGCTTCACCCACACCATCTTTTGCTCCATTTCACCTAGTGAGACCTCCAACACCCTCGATTTTCATTGCACACTCTTCCTGTAGGTGTTGGTGCCCCAAGAGCTCCCAACAGCAAAAATATTTGCTAAAAAGGAAGCATCTGGAGCTCCCCCTCTTCCTGGACACTGTTTAACTGCGCCGGAGCTCCAGGTGCCTGATTGAGACCATTCATCAATGCGGGGGATGACCAAGAACATGTAGAGAAGCTCAACAGCAATGGAGGTGGCAAGAGGAGCCCTCTATTCAAGATCAAAACTCGCCCCAGGCGAGTACCTTCCCAATTCTTCCAACCGCTGTCTCCACCAACCGATCTATGTGACGCCTCCAGATGTAGCAGCAGACGTTGAATCGACGCCAGCCGCAACCGTCAGATCACTTCGAGTGATCTAATCTCGTGTGTCAAAGCCAATGAAGAAAGCTCAACCGTCAGATAGCGCACATATATTGGGTTAATTGCATATTGAATCCCACACATTTTTGTAATTATTACTAAGTCCTGTGAATAAAAGGTAAAGTGTAATAATATAGGAAATTTTGCTATGAGGGCCCTGTACTAGTTGAATTCCATTGAGGTCCATTCTAGCTCAACTCACGTGTCGTCCCACGTGAGCTGGGCATTTTGCATGTATGTAATGTCGATTTTTGCTAATTGTAAAATATTTCTGAACGTATTATGTTATCATATTTGCACTATTGCCCTTGACATTTCTTTTATTTGCAAATATGCCCCTACTAGGATTCATATTTTATGCTTTTTCTCTATTTGTTAAATATAGCTAATGTGCTCTTAAAAATCCACAAAAATAGGGTTAAATGCTTCATGCCATGTTTATTCATGCTCATATTTTATTTGGCATTTTTGAGCATTTTATCTATTTATTAAAAATGAAAAAGAGCACATATATCCCTTATTTAGATAATAAAATACCAAAAAATAGAAAAATATGTCTAAAAATTCCAAAAAAATATATGTAGTATATTTTATTTTATTTTAATTACGAAACAAAAATCAATAAAAATGATAAAACAAAAAGCCTCAAAATTGAAAAACCTCAAAATCTTTTATAAAAATCTAAAAATTCATTTTAAAAATTCAAAAATATGTTTTTTCTATTGTAAAATTTTATTTATATAAATATTTGTATATTAAAATTGATTTGAATAATTTTGGACCTTATTTACTATTTTTAAAATCCAAATCAATTTCACATATTTTATTAATGCCTTATTTGGGATATTTTTGACTTTAAAAATACCTAAAAAATAGCAAAAAATCCTGGAAAATTAAAAAAACATTATAAAAATATGAAAACCCAAATTATTTTCTTTATTTCATCTATATTTATTAGTATTTATAAATATACTATTATATATTGTATATATACAACCTTATATATGCTATATTGTTTATATAAAAGAAAAAGTAATACAAAAATAAAAAAAATAAAAAGTAAATATAAAAATAGAAAATTAGAAATCTAATACAAAAATATAAAATAATATATATATATATACATATAAAATAAAAAACTGACAAAAAGATCTATGTATATACATGATGAATGACTTAGTTGTACACAAATAACCTTAGGCTACCTCTCTCTGTGGTCGACCTCTACATGCTTGCTTGCTATGTGTTTTATGGAAGAGAAAAATAAATCTTAATTCCACATTTTTGCAATTCATTGATTTATATATATTGTGGGTTAATTACTGACTAATTGGGGGTTTTAGAGTGGTCAACTCATTGACCACTGTCTCGCCTTGTGAAGGCGTGCGACCCTTCATTTCTCCATGTTATCAGGTGGCATCATTGGTGGGGAGCAATGATCGTAGCCTAATTTTATCAGTCATTTTTGTATAGTCATTTTTTTGATTGATTAATTCATTGCTGTAAATATTCATTGATTTATCTTCAATTAATTCTTTGATTATTGTTGTATATATTTATTGATTTGTTGATTAATTATTTATTTATGCTAATGACATCTCTTTGTGACTTTGTTGTGAGGGCCCGCCACACAAGGACGACTTTCTAGGCAGCCAATGCAACCAAACTTGGAGGAGTCTAGTGTTCTCTCTATGACCGGCTGGAAAAAGGCACCAAAGAAGCAAGGGGAAGAAATTAGCTGAGAATTAATTTAAATTTCATTTACATAATTATTGGTGAGAGAGAGACAATCTTGGCATGCAATAAATAACCTGGACTCTACTCTCCACAACGAGGTCCGGTGCCCGGGTGTCTGTTCACCATGGAGCCTCGTCGCAGATTTTCATGTTTGTCGCTTCTTTTATTTTGTTTTCCACGATTTTGAGCTTTCTGCCATATTTTTATTTGTTTTGTGTGAGATTTCCATCATTGAATTGACTTGCACAGATTTTTCACTATCTCCCTCTGATTTTGAGCACCTATGACTTAAATGAAAATCTACAAAAATGTTAGGCGCTTGTATGAAAATACACTCAAAAAAAATTGAAAACTCGGAAAAATTAAAACAAGGAGACTGCTAAATAAACTTCGACCTTAATTAAAATCTGTAATGGACTATCATTGTATTGGGTTCATTGTTTTCAGCTACCTTCAGAGGTGACCAAAACCCCTCCCATGAGTGAGGCATGACCCACTAAGGATTAGAGCCCATAACCCAATCTGTAACTGCCTTGTGTACTGCCTAGATTTTCGAAGTAATGGCACTTCTATCGGACGTAACCGAGTAGGGCCTTGTCAACGATGGTGTTCCCACCTTGTGTGGAGCATCAACATGGTCTGAAGTACTGAGCATAGGCCACAACTTCACGGGGGTGTCTGTCTCATCGGTTTGCGTCTGAGTAGGTTCTTGCATGCTCATGGGTGATTCCGTTGCGAGCGAGGATTGAAGTAGCAGTTTCACCTATCGACTTCCTCTCTCTATTTCTTTGTCCAAGTAGGGATCCAGGAAGGGTTATAAGGACCTCAAAAGTGCAGACTACATGTTACAAAGGAGAAGGACAAGTATGGGATACTTTTCTGGTAGTACTCTCTCTCCTATAGGATTAGTTGCTAAGGACTTGTTAAAAGATATGCCTGAAAATAACAACTCTAAAATTAAAAAGATAATAAATAGCTAAACCTTCACGGTTTCACATGGCATGAGTTGGTGAACCCAATTTGGTATTGTGTTTTTATGGATCTAGATTAACGTTCAAAGATGAAGTCCCGCGTACTTGCGCAGATTTTGTTATATGTTTCTGCCTTTAAACCCGCTCACTTTTGAGCCTTTCTATTGTTTTACACTCCATTTTATTCCTCGTTGACCACCGTATCTTTCTTCCTACATAGATCTCCCTCTTTGCTTCATGATGTCGATCTATGGATGGTTTAGTCGAGACCCCGCCGATACCTACATTGATTCCAAAGACTCGACTTCGTCAATAATTTGAGGCGATTCTTGAGAATCTGATCCGAACTTTGCGAGTAGATCTCCAGACTCCTCTTCTTCTACCCTTCCTTTTGACCACACAATAAACCTGGATCACTCTTGTCCCACCTTCGTCGTTGTGGATAAAAGTCGATTATAGTCCATATCCTTTTTCATTCACAACACTTTGGGATTGACCTTAATTATAAATTCACTTTGGTAGCTGGGATTCAATTGCAAGTGGTCTGATTGGGGATTTTTCACATTGTAGATAGAAGACAGTCCCCGTCCTAGATCCCAACACATAATTCATCTCTTCAGACTCAGAATCTGAGATGGATCCTCAAGGAAAGGGCAAGGGTCAACAACCTCCCCAACCTGAACAAGGATAGATGCCAGACCAGAACCAAGTGAATGCTCAGTTACTGACCTTCATCCATGCCATCCAATAGCAACTGACTGAGCAAGTCCTAGCACAGACCGCATTCCAGGATATGCTGAACGATGTTATGAATAAACAAGTCGGAGGGGGAAATAGACCAGGAGGAGGTGGTAGAGGACCTCGTGATAATCCAGATGAGGAAGAGCCTGAATAAGGAAGGCCGAAACCCATGCTGAAAGAGGCATACAACCCTAGAGACAACCAGATGACCGAGTGGATCCACATTCCATCGGTGTACACTTACTTTGAACTAGAGCCCCAGTTCCTTGCTCTTCTTCCTTCTTTCCATGGGAATACCAACGAAGAGCCTTACATTCACCTGCAGCAATTTTCATACATCTGTCGTACTACCCACTACCCCAATGTCCCTTTGGACGTAGTGAAGATGATGGTGTTCCCCTTCAGTCTACAGGACAAGGCCCTCTACTGGGTTAATTATCTGGGAAAGGTTGTGATGACATGGTAGGAATTGAAGTCCGCCTTCCTGCACAAATTTTATCCTCTCAGTCAGCTCAATCAGATGCGAGTCATAATCAACAATTTCTCACAGGGAGCCCACAAGACTATTCATAAAACCTGTGAGAGGTTTACAGATCTGCAGGAGAAATGCCCCATTATGAAGTTCCGAGGACTAGCTTGGTCCAACACTTCTTCGGGTGGTTGAACATAGAAAGCCAAAGGCTAATTGACGCAGCCTTTGGGGGGCCACATTTCAATAAGGATGAAGACGTAGTTTGGCAGATTTTTGAGGAAATGGCCGAAGGAGAGGCTGCCCTCTCTTCATCCAAGGCATATCAAAAGCAACCCCGGATCCTCTAGAAGCAAGTTCATATGGCAACGTTTCGTGAGGCGGAGAAAGATGAGAGCTCCAATCTTAGCATCATCAAGGGTCATCTCTCAAAAGTTGATATCATTGAGAAATGATCGTAGGATCTCGAGAAACTCATTGTTACTGAAAAGAGGACGCAGAATCTCGACAAGCTGGACCAGATCACCAAGCAGTTGGAACTGCTGGTGGGCACCATCAGTTCTGTCCAGTCGGCAATATTATCCACAGAAGCTCCAGCTGAGAAGAAAGATGAGACATCACCACCACATCAACCTCAGTCGAGCCAGCAACCACAGGCAATCCAACACATATACTACGTGCAGGAGCCTGATCAGGGCCAGCTACAACAGCAGATGGTTGTCTACCAGCTAGACTTCCATCCATCATCAGATCTAGCCTTCCCATCACCACCCTTGATCTAAGAAGTCAATGGTGTATGGAGCAATGATGCGCAGCTGGCCCGTCCTACCAGACACCCCCAAGGCCAACAACTAGCCAACATGCATTATCACCAACCACAGGGTGGCCATTTTGGACAGTCCTTACGACCCTCGCCCCAGTATCACCAGCCTCCGCAATTCAACAATCAATGGAGGCAGCATAAACAGTATCAACAGCTGTAGTACCGTCAGCCTCAGCCATATCGCTAGTATGCGGCTGCACCACCTCCACAATAGTAGCAGTATCCTCTGCCCTCATACCATTAGTATCAGCTTCCTCCACCTCCTTAGCACCACCAGCAGTTACAGCCTCAGCTTCCAAACACTCAGCTGCAACGTGGTCCCCACACTGAACATACCGAGGTGAATCCTGTGAACCCAACCCTTAACTGCTGGCTCGTCTTGTCAAAGGCCTTGCAGACATGATGAAGAAGCTTGACGACCTTACTGCCACCAAAACTACCATTCCGACGCACGTCGAAGCCAACCCCAATAGCTTCAAGAGAAAGGTGCAAGTAGAATGTGATGTCCAGTCTATGCCTGTAGAATCAGATGGTTGTACTATTACTTTATCTAATGCTGTCACTCTCAGGAGTGGTAGGACCATGCCTCCACCTGCCACCAACAAGGGGAAGAATAAAGCTTAAGGTGAATCTTTATCTTTTACATCAACTGTGCCAGCTACAGGGGCAAGTGAGGAAGAAGGAGGAGCCATTCCAACTACCGCTCACAGCCATCTCCATCACCAAAAGAACAAGAAAATCAGAAAAAGCAAAAAGAACAAAAAGGCAATCGTCGCCAAAGCAAAGTCGTGCCAGCCATGGAGGAGCCGCCAACAGCAGTCGATCCTACGCTAGTTGATGGAGCGGAGGCCCCACTTTTTGCTTGTCCACCTACAATAGAATCTTCACATCCAGACTGTACACCTTTTTGTAATCCAAATGTACAAGATATTGTGGACAAGAATTTTGTTGTAAATAAGAACTCTATTTCTGATTTCAGTACTTACAGATTCCCTTTCCTGATGCAATAGAAAAATAAAAAAAATGCAAAAAGAAAAATGCAGTATCTGACCCTGGTGTCGTGGATATTATTAAGAACTTAACTTTTGAGATTCCATTAATGAAGGCCATGGAGTACATGTCAGCTGTGAAGAAAGGGTTAAAAGAGGCTTGTACAAGCAAGCGTCGAACAACAAGGAACAACAGACACCGACAGGTTGAGAAGCACGTTCTCACCATGGCCACTGTTGCAGCCATCAGCAATCTCCCACATAAGAAACAAGACAAGGGAGCACCTCTAATCAGTTGCGATATTTTTTATCAAGTCCCCGAGTGAACCCTACTTGACAACAGTTCTTCCATCAACCTCCTGCACTTGTCATTACTGCAAGAATTTGGGCTAGGTCCTCTCAAGCAAACATGTATGATCCTTCAGTTCACTGATCGATCCATCAAGCGACCTCGAGGTCTGTTGGAAGACATTGTGGTGAAGGTGAGTGACATGCTGTTCCCCGTTGATTTTGTAGTCCTTGATATGGACTCACTCGCACTCTTACTCCAGACTTCTATCATCCTAGGCTTGCCATTACTACGCACTGCAGAAGCCGTCGTTGATTATAGGTATGGCAAGATTACATTCAGCTCAGGCAGTAACAGAATCACCATATACATGATCGGTGAGCCCAAAGTCATAATTGATAAGGGACATGCAGCTACAGACTGTGACTTCATTGCAGAAATCAGAGATACACAACTCTCTTTGAATGATCCTTGGACACAGGAAATTCTCTCTCTCAAGAAGGACCTGGAAAGCACAGTCGACGCAGGCTTCGATGACATTTGGGAGACATAGTCAAACTTGCTGATGCAGCTCTTTGACACCAATGATTCACTCCAGACTGAACACACTAATTCCATCGAAGAACCGTTCGACACATTATCAGAATCTTAACCTAGCACTGAGGTCGACAACTTTGCCAAAGTTCAAGTAGCACATCCTCCCACCAGCACTGTTTCAGAAGTGATTGAAAAGTTGGACAGATCAGATTTGGAACTCAAGCCACTTCCAGCAGACCTGAAGCATGCTTTCCTTGTAGGCACATAAAACATGTATCCAGTCATCATTAGCAGTAGACTGACCTCGGAGCAAGAATCTTGACTTCTCGAGGTTCTAGAGAAAAATCGCAAGGCACTTGGTTGGCATGTCTCAGATCTCCACGGGATAAATCCTGTGTTGTGTTCCCATCATATTTACCTAGAAGAAGATGCAAACCATCCCGCAAATTTCAAAGGATATTGAATCCGAACCCGAGGGACGCAATTATGAAGGAAATAACAAGATGGTGTGATGTATGCTTTATTTATCCCATCTCCGACTCAAAATTGGTAAGCCCCCTACATGTTGTTCCGAAAACGTCAGGGCTTACTATTGTTACAAATGACAGAGGAGAGGAGATATCTAGTCGTGTACCGACATCCTTGCGTGTATGTGTTGACTACCACCGTCTTAATGCAGTAGCGAAGGACCACTTCCCCTTGCCATCCATTGATTAGATTTTGGAAAGACTAGCTGAAAAGGAGCTCTTCTGCTTTCTGGATGGGTACTCCAGGTACAACCAAGTGGCAATCGCCCCTGAAGACCAAGAGAAGACAACCTTCACTCGCTCGTTCGGCACATATTCTTTCAGGAGAATGCCCTTTGGATTGTGCAATGCACCAACGACATTCCAGAGATGCATGCTTGTAGTCTTCGCCGAGATGGTAGGCAAATTTCTTGTGGTGTTTATGGACAACTTCTCCATCTATAGTGATAGTTTCGATTCTTGTCTTGAGCATTTGGACAGAGTACTTCAGAAATGTCATGAAGTCAATCTAGTGTTATCATGGGAAAAGAGCCACTTCTTGGTCACAAAAGGGATTGTGCTCGGTCACATCATTTCCAAACGTGGCATGGAAGTCGACCTGGCAAAGGTGGATGTGATTGCCAATCTTGAGACACCTCAAACAATTAAGAATGTGAGGTCATTCTTGGGGCATGTGGGATTCTACCGAAGGTTCATCCGTGATTTCAGCCGCATTGCCCGACCTCTTACAGAATTATTATGCAAGGAGACTAAGTTTAATGTTGATCAACATTTAATTCAAATAGCTAAAGGAGCTAAACACTCAAGCTCCAGTCCTACAGCCGCCGAATTGGTCTCTTTTGTTTGAGATCACGACGGATGCGTCAACTTTGCAGTTGGGGCTATGTTGGGACAGAGAAAAGACAAGGTGCCCTATGCCGTTCATTATGCCATCAAGACATTAGATGAAGCTCAGAGAAATTACACGATGACAGAGAAAGAACTACTGGCTGTGATATTCTCCCTTGAGAAGTTCAGATCATACCTGCTTGGATCAAAAGTCACCATCTTCACCGACCACTTTGCTATCCGATATTTACAGTCGAAGAAGGATGACAAACCCAGACCAATTAGATGGATCCTTCTCCTCCAGGAATTCAATTTGGAAATCAAGGACAATCCTGGAGTTCAGAATGTGGTAGAAGATCACCTCTCTAGAATTGAGCAGCAAGAGCCTCTACTGAGCAGTGCACCCATCACCGACACCTTTCTTGACGAGTCAATTTTGGCCATGGATTCACTCCCTTGGTATGATTATATTGTCATCTACCTCATTTCGAGTGCAGTTCTGCAAGATTGGATGAAGATCCAGAAGGACAAATTCTTATCGACGGTCCATTTCTACCAATGGGAAGATCCTCTCTTATTCAGGGAAGGCCAGATTGCATTTGGCGCAGATGTATTCCTCAAGAGGAGCATCATAGTGTCCTCAAACATTATCACTCACTCGAATCTAGTGGACATCACTCTAGAGAGAGAACGACAACAAAAGTACTTCAATGTGGCCTCTAGTGGCCCACACTTTTTAAGTATGCAACTACCTTCGTCAAACGATGCACTGATTGTCAGAGATTGAAAGGCACCCTCATAGCAAAAGATTCAATGCCCTTGAAGATCATTCAGATAGAAGACGTTTCGATGCTTGGGCCATCGATTTCATGTGACTTTCCCCAACAGTTAGGGATATGAATACATCCTTCTTGCCATTGACTACATGAGTCGTCGAGTTGAAGCTATCCCCGCTTAAGCCACAGACAACCGTGTAGTTTGTCGGTTTCTGAAGGAAAACATCATTTTACGGTTCAGGATGCTGAAGATACTGATATCAAATGGGGATAGTCACTTCATAAATAGAGAGGTCAAGAAGCTAACAAAGGAGTACGACATCGAGCACCATGTCGCATCTCCTTACCATCCTCAGACCAACGACATGGTAGAATTATCAAACAGAGAAATCAAGACGATCGTTCAAAAGCTTGTGAAGCTGGACAGAAAGAATTGGTCCCAACTCTTGGAATCCGTCCCATGGGCATACAGAACCGCTTACAAGTCTTCCTTGGGCATGTCGCCCTATCGTCTTGTATATGGGTAGCCGTGTCATCTGCCCATGGAATTAATTCACAAATCCTTATGGGCAATCAATATTTGTGATCTGGACTCACAAAGAAGTGGTCAGAAAAGAAAAGATGATCTGAACAGACTCCTGGAATTTCGAGACTATGCATATGATAACACCTTGATGTACAAGGAGAAGGTGAAACGCTGGCACAACCGGCACATAAGATGAAAGACCTTCGAAGTTGGACAAAAAGTATGGCTATTCGATGCAAAGTCGAAGATCTTCCTTGGTAAATTAAAAAGCAAGTGGACAGGTGATGAATCTCAGATTCATCACTCTAAAAGTCATGAATTAAGATCAAATCCCTTAAAATCATTGGCATTTCTTCATTTATTCTGCATAATTAGCATTCATGCATGTTTTGATAATAATTGCATTTTATCACTTATTATTGCACAAAATAAGAAGCAAAAAATCACGGTCCAATTGACCTGTAAATAGCCTAACTTCCCCATTTTTATCTAATTCATGCTAACTCCAATTGACCTAAAACCACCTCCATTGTGTACATATTGCTAACAAGAATAAATAAAAAAATACAAAAAATCACTAACCTAAATAAGTGGACCAAAAACCCAAACCCTAGTTCTAGGATTTCCGGACTAAAACTTTGATATCTTCCTCTTCCAGTGTTCAATTTGATCCTACTCACTTTTGAACTAATTTACATTCAAATACCTTCAAAACGAGACCAAGTTCAAGTGAATCGGAGCTCATATGTTAAAGTTGGGTTTTGGGCCTCTTTTGTACATTTTTATTTTAACGGTTTTTGACCTATAATTTTATGTACATAATTAACCCATTTTATTTTGTTTCTTTTTCATTTATCTTCTTTGAAAAAAGTTTTATTATAATGCATAAAAATCAAAATCCAAACTTAGCTTGAAATCAGTGAAACTAATTGAGTCTGAGTCTTCACTAATTGTCTGTACAAAAAATGTCATTTTCGTATTTATATTTTATTTCTTCTTTTTCTTACTTAATAAAAATCCAGGAAAAAATATACTAATGTGTAAATATTTATCTTTGATATTATCATTTTTCAGATTTTTATCTGGTTTAAACATAACAAAAAATTATAAAACCCAAAAATCAAGGCATTCTATGCACATGGGATACCCCAAAAATATCATTTTTCATAAACAATCGATTTTGATTTTGGTCTCTCATGAAAGTTGTATATATCATCGAGACGAGCAACTTTCGTGAAGAAAATGTTTTGATCTGAGGTGGTTTGCTATTTCTTTTCTATTTATCTTTGTATTTTTATTTTTGGTTTTTTCTGGGGCTGACACGTGGCAGTTCTTGGAGCCTCCACGTGTCACCCATTTTTGGGCTTTTTAATTTCATTTTTTATAAAAAATAAAAAGACTCGTACGTGTGGAGCATGTGCCTCTTGCACATGTGCCCTGCACGTGCTCCACCCGCCCCTCCTCTTGCTGCCATGTGGCAAAATTAGGACCGCTCGATCTCGGCCGATCGGATGGTTCCTCTACCTCGTCTTCCTTCTGTCCCACTTTCCCCTTTGGGGGAGGAACCGCCATCCCCCGCTATCTCTGTCCGTCGCGTATCTCGCCTCTTCGATACCCTCCTCAATCAGATCTTCCTCGCTGCCAATCATCCTCCTGTGTATCTTGGCCTTCCTCCATCATTGAATCCTCTCCAAATCAATCTCGCTCAATCTCATTAAATGTCCACCGTATTGCCCCGACATATCATCTTCGATCCTCGATCTCCTGCCATAACCGACCCCTCACCCTCTGCTATAAAAGTCCACCGCTGGCCATACTTGAAAGCATCTGTAGATAGTCTCTAAACCATCACAAGTGGTGGTGACAGCAGCAATGTGCGCCTTCTTCCTCGGTGAGATCCGAGACTCCTGGTCTCCTCGCAACAAGAAGCTCATCTGCTCGGCTGCTTCGCTCGCCCTCTGTGGCTTGAGATCCAACGTCCCAATGTCCAACCTCCACTGTTCACCTTCCATTCAACTACCTTGCAGCTTCACCACCCCTGCTTCGTCGACAACTTCCTTTGAATCTGCTGCACCATCCTCCTCCGCCTAGGCTTTTTTCACCACACCACCATGGTCGGCCATGATTCCACATTGAACCAGCTGCCAACACCTACCAAAGGTGTCTTCTTCGACACATGCACGACGACCGTACGCCTCCCTCGTATCTCCAGGCCAAAGATCCAACCTTCGGTAAACCTCTGCATCGAAACTCTAGCCATCTTGCAATCACGCCATAGCCATCTTCATCGATTGTTGGATCTCTTCGCACCTCCGACAACACCAGCTGCCGCGCTTCCATCACCATATCCTTGGATGTGGCGTGTGTCACCCAGTCGAGGTTACTGCACCGCCGATTTCCAGTGTCTCACCCGCTCCGCTACCACGACCGAAGAATATCGCTCAGCCATGGACTGACTTCCCAGACGCACCAAGCTCCTTTGCCCCCGTAGTCGAGTACAAGACCCGAGACCCTCCCACGTGCTGAGCACGTGTGATAGGGGACATTTTGCAGCAGCACCCCCGGTGTTTGACCAAATTCCTAGAGACCCAACCATCCAGAGGGCACGTGCGAGGCCGTGCCACTATGGGAATTTTGTAAGACACCATTCAGGGTTCTGGTATTTACTATTTAGTCCCCACTGTATCTTTATTTTATTATTATAATATTGCAAACATACCCCCATGTTACTCCTTTATCTTAGACCTCTATATTGCATCCTTTTATTATTTAAAAATTAGCATTATGTTCTTTAACTAATTCTTGACATTATGGCGTATTTGTGATATTTTTATGCACTATGATTAATTGGCAATAATTATTTTCATGGAAAACTGCATATTTTCCCACTTTGTGCTTGAAAATTCATATTAAATTAACAATTTCGTGAAAATTGCCAAAAATTCATGAATTGTAGAATTAGTTGTATATTTCATCATGCCCAAAATGATTTGCATTTGCATGCGTGGTTTGTCTTGTAAAAATCATTTTGCTTATTTCATATTTAATTTTTAATAGGCAGTAAATCTAGTATTTTTGTGGTTTAGAATTTTCTGAGACCAATCGCCTAGTGATAGATCTTGGATAATTTAATCCCTTGAAAATAAATAGGTTTAATATTTATTACAATTAGATGATGAAATTCGCATCGTTTGCATTCATTAATCCAAAAAATATTTATCTTGCATCCAAAAATTCAAAAAAAATTACAATGCACTCATTTCATCATGATTAACATCTCGGCTAGGTTTCATATTTTTCGGACATTATTTGATTGCAAATTACATTTTAGACCCTAAAATTGGCCACATTTGCATATTGCATCTCAAAAATTGCATTAAAAAAATACCGTTTCGAAAACCATGCACGAACTTTAATAGATAAAATTTTAGGTTGTTCCTTTGCCTCCTTGAGTTCGATCTTGGGACTTGCCAAAGTAAAATAAACAAAAATCACGTGATTGAAAATTGAATTAATTAATTGTGGTTATTTTTTGACCGATTCTGATTGCCCAACAACGACAAAATTCAACATTAATTTAAACGCTCGATAATTCACAACAATTACTTTGACAAAAATGGACTCATCAACAGGGTCGTTTCAAGTTCGAGAAGTGTGTGACAATGGAAGCATTGCAATATCAGAATTGTCTCCTGACGCATGACCATTTGTCATCAACGGTCAATTTCTGAAGCCTTACCTCGAGCATGGCACTTTCTTGGCCGTCGTCGACTCTATCCAAGTTCTGCGCTTTGATGATACATCCACAACAATAGTTGCATCAAAAGACTTAGATAATGCACCTCAGAAAATTTTCCTTTAAATCTTTTTATCTCTTCTTCTTTTCGTTTCCACCTTCGCTCTATTAATATATATATATATATAATATAAACATAAAAATGGCTTCCTTGTATTACCCCTTTTTTCTAGTCCGCTATACTTAGGACGTACTTTTTCCTAAGAATGGGAGGTGTGCACCTGTGTAGTTTCATTCTTTAATCTTCGCCTCTGTCTCCTGTTCTTTTCTATACTCAGGGATATCTTACCGTAAGTATAGGGGACAACCAGCGTATGATCTGTTTATTCCATCCTTGACCCTCCCTGCCTTGTGTACAGTCTGCTATACTTGCGATTACTTGATCTTAAGTATAGGGGGACGATCGACTTCTCATTTATTGATTCGTTCGTTATTTCTAGGCTTTTCTATACTCAGTACAAGTTATGTCTTCTCTTTTTTCTCTTTTATCTATGAGTACATAGCTCATGCTAAGTATAGGGGGGTCATATACACTATGTATATACTTTATCCATTATTTGTACTTTCGTATTCTAAATAATACATATGGCTATGTTAAATTCATTACAATCTTCTAATATAAAAAGATGCTTATAGCTCCTCAAACACTCTTTGTACATACTGATTAATAAATCAAGCAAAAAATACTTGTGTAAAATGTTTGAAAAATAGTTTGAAAACCTTTTTGAAAAATCTTTTGAAAATTGTTTGGAAAATATTTTGTAAAATGTGTTCAACCTTTTTCAAAATATTTTGTTTGCAATTTTTTTTACGTGAAATAAAAGTTTTGAAAACCGATTTGCAAATGGTTTGAAAAAAAGTTGCAAAACTATTTGAAAAAGTTATATATACTGTTTGAAAAACCGTTGCAAAATAATTTTCAAATGCATGTAAATGTTTGTAAAAATTGTTTGTAAAAATTATGTTGGACTATACTTTTCAAAACTGTGAAAAATGATTTTCAAATAAATATGAGGAGTATACACACCATACTAAAAATTCTTTATATATATATATTTATAAAAGTGCTGAATTATCCCTTGTAAATCCTGTAAGAACCAAAACTCTTGTAAATATAAGATACATCCCCATGTAAATATCTGCACTTATTTTCATAGCCAAAACCTTCTACTTTTAAAATTCACAAAACATTTGCAAAACTAAAAAGACTAAAAACATTTTGTACTTACACATTTATTTACAAATGGCATTGTTATTCCTCAAAATTCTTTTTGTGTATACTGATTAATAAATCGGGTTAAAGATATTTTTGCAAAATGATTTGAAAAATGGTTAGACCCATTTGGAAAACTTTTTGATGAAATGTTTTCAACCTTTATAAAAATACTTTGGTTCGCAAAAATTCTTTTCTTTGTGTGAAATAAAAGATTTGAAAGCTTATTTGTAAATGATTTTGAAAATGGTTGTAAAAATATTTTGTAAAATCCCTGTTTACTGTTGAAAAATCTTTGCAAAACGGCCTTCAAATGTTTGTGAATATTTGCAAAAATTATTTTGCACAATGGTTTTGAAAATTGTGTTCAAATAAAGTTGAGGAATAAATGCATCATTAAATAAAAATAATTATACAAAAATAATAAATTCTTTACCAATTGTATATATATATCTAAAAAAAATAACTTGTTAATATACATAATTCCTTAAAATTCTTAACTCTTGTAAATAAATAAAAACCGACATGCCCGTGTAATATTTTTTATGTGTGCCAAAATTCTTTGTGCAAAAATTCTTTTTATTTTCAAGATCTTTTTGAAAATTGCATCATTCTTTCTACATTGTACAAAGCATTTGCATATCATTCTTTTGGATTGAGCTTGATGATTAAACAAGTACACACAAAGTCGAAGATTGGAGCTTGGTTGGATCTTACTGCACCTACCTTCACTAGAACCTTATGGGAACTAGGTTTAAGGTACTTCATGTCCATTGGGACTTCATTCTTTGAGACTCATAAGTCATCTCAATTGACTCACTAGAAGTTTTCGAGACACACACATGACTCTTGTCGGTCGTGACCTAACTTGGACACTTGCACCTGTCACTTGGCTCAACTTAGTTGGAGTGGTGAGGGGAAGGGATTTTCTGGTTTGAGATGAACACGAGTGGAAACATTCATCCTTGTCTAGGGAGGGAAGTGCACCCCAACCTGATCTAGTTGCCATGAGGTCTAAAGATAGGAGAGTGTGGGTTGCAATAATGCTTCAAAAGAGGGATAGTCTTCTAGCTCAAGAAGAAAAACTCCTTATGTAAATGTTGTTGTAAATATTAATAAAAAAATCTCCAAAAAAGTGAACATGCCTGATTAAAAATAAAATTCCTGCTGGAGTTTATATATATATATATATATTATAGAAAATAAGCAAGCTTGAGCATCAAAGTTATACAATGTGAGCCTGCAACTGGATGACTTGACTACTCTGGTCATGCATCCCAGGATAGGTTACTATACTGGTTGCCGTCCATTATTTTCTTCACCTCCTCCTCTTGAGTTGGATGCCACTTGAACTTAGAAGGGAATGCCCCGCTCCTCGAGGACAGAGTGCTGAATTGGGGAATCATCGGGTTGTCATTCTGGAGAAGTCAGTTCCTTTGTCATTTTAGTTGGGTAGAGCCATTATCACATACATCGTAAAAGTTAGCTTCATAGTCATAAGGGTTTGCGTATGATGTAGGCTAGTTCTGACCTGGCTATTAAGGTGGTTTGAACCGAGTTTGGTGACTCTCGAAGGCTGTTGTGTTTTAAATTTGGTTCCCGATCAGGTTTCACACACATTCTCACATCAAGGTCTAACTTAAGATCCAAACTTTGACTTTGTAAAGACAAGTTTAATAACTGAAATCAATTCTATTTATTCATTCCTTTTCTTTTCTTCATTATTCTTTTCATACTTATTAAATAAGTGTTTTCTAGGGACTATCAAAGGCAAGTATAGGGGGGTGATGAATCTCCATTTCATCACCTTCATTCTATCATTTTGGCCTTAAAAACCCTAGCTAATGCATGCAAATAACATTAATTTGTACAAAATAGCTTTCATGGTTTATTGCAATTTTTGTGTAAATGATAAAACTTTTAATGCCAAAATTATAGAATAAAGAAAAAGAATAAAATATCGAAGATATTTTATGACCCTGAAGCCCGAGACCAAGTCAAGAATTGAGTTGGTCGACAAGGAATAAAGTATGGGGAGATAAAGGCCAAGAATACAATAAAACCCAATTCTTTTATTCATTATTTATGCATTTTTGACACCTATTTTATTCTATATTATTTATCCATCAAATGAAGAAACTTTGTACATGAAAGTTGTAGATAATAATGTAAATAAAAATACAAAAATTAGTTTGTACAAAAATAATACACGATGTACATTTTACACAAAATAAAAAGCCAAAAATCCCAACTTCACAGACCTGTATCTTTCAAATAAAAATTCAAAATATATCAAAATCATCTAATTATATATATCTTTTCACAATCCATTTAATGGAGGTGGTTTCATAATTTTTGGAGTCACTATGTGAAAGTTTTGTTTTGGATCACCATTGTACATCATACCCGATTAAAATATTCAATTTATTCGTCCTTTATTATTTTTACAATTTATATTTCTATAATTTTGTAAACATCATTTATAACATATTTGCATATTGAAACTAAATAAAACCAAGAAGCAAATACAAACTAAAATAAATCTATAAATATAAAGGCAAAATACCTGTAGTTATACATGTATATCAATAAAAGGGAATCCTATTTTTTTATTCATTATTCATCTATATTTTTGCAATATTGTAAAAATTGTTTATATTATATTAAAAATACAAAAATAAAATAAAACAAAAGAAAATGAATCAAATAAATAAAATGTATATAAAACATAGGTAAAGTATCTATAAATATATCTATAAACTATACATATCTATTTATTTAAGTGTAAAAATTATAACATAAAAATAAAATAAAAATATATTTATACATCTAAAAATAAGTTATAAACATATAATATAAAAGGATAAAATAATTAAATAAAAGATATAAAATAAAAATAAGATAGTTAAAATATAGGCAAATATACCTATAAATACACCATTAAAAATAAACTACTAATAAATGACATCAAAAAATAAATAAAATCATAGTAAAATACTACATTAAGAAATAAACAATTTTTATTTTATAATCAAAAGTTTATAAATCATTTACTATTTATAAATAATTAATTTTGAAATAAATTTTTGTTTTTGTCCTATAGCAACCTAACGTGGACCAATCACGTCAGGTCGCAAGTTGACCGCCAGTCAACTCTCCCCTGCCTCATGAGTTGGCGCTCCTGTCTTTCCCCGCATTTTCCGCCTTTTTTCCTGGTCGCTCCATCCATTCATCGCGATCGATTCCTTCTGCAAAAATAATCATTGATCATTGTACATACACGCCGAGCCCTCTAATCCATTGTACATAGCATCGATTCGTTGATTTCACCCGGTCAAATAATGGTGCTCGCATGTTTTATAAATAAAATACCTACGTCTCCTCCTCAAATTTGGCCACTAATCCGAGTCTAGGAGACCTATTCTTGTATCTAGGGAACTTCTTCGTGACAGGAGGAGCTCCTCGTTGGACGGAATTGTCTCTGAGAGGACGGAGGTGCACCTACGACTGCCAACTCTGGTGACCTTGCTCCTTGGGCGATCCCCATGTATAAGAGCTATTTTATCATTTCTTTTAGTCGTATTTAGTGGTAGCTTTAATTTCCAGTTCTTAGTTTAGGTTATAGTTAGCAAGAGTAGGTTAATCTGTAATTGGCGTGGTTTGCCAGAGCTGAGCTCCAACAAACTCCTTTGCACGTGATCCTCTGTTCCCAAGTCGCCAAATCACCCTCATATCCTTCCCCAGTCATTTCTCTATGCTTAGCACACCTTCGTTCACCCAGGTCGACACCCGATCTGAAGATCACCTCCTCCACCTCCGCCGCTCGTCAGAGGAGCTCCGCCCACACCATCATTCCCTACATTTCACCCAGTGAGACCTCTAGTACCCTTGGTTTTCATCGCACACTCTTCTTGCAGGTGTTGGTGCCCCAAGAGCTCCCAACGGGGGTTCGATTTGTTGAAAAGGAAGCACCTGGAGCTCCCCTTCCTCGACGTTGGTTAACCGCGCTGGAGCTACATGTGCCTAACTGAGACCATCCATCAATGTGGGGGACCACAAAGAACGTGTAGAGAAGCTCGGCATCAATGGAAGTGGCCGAAGGAGCCCGCTATTCAAGATCAAAACTTGCCCCAAGCGAGTTCCTTCCCAGTTCTTCTAACCACCGTCTCCACCGTCCGATCTATGTGGCGCCTCCAGATGTAGCAGTAGACATCGGATCGATGCCAGCCTCAATCGTCAGATCACTTTGAGTGATCTAATCTCGTGCATCGAAGCCGAAGCATCATCGCCTCGCCAGAGCGTGCCGCGAGTCAATTGAAGAAAGCTCAACCGTCGGATGGCGCGTGTATATTGGGGTAATTGCATATTTAACCCCACACATTTTTGTAATTATTATTAAGTCCCGTGAATAAAAAGTAGTGTAAATAATTTTGGAAATTTTGCTACGAGGCCCATGTACTTGTTGAAATTACCTTGAGGTCTAGTCCAACTCAACTAACATGTCGTCCCACGTAAGCTAGGCATTTTACATGCATGCCTTGGCGATTTTTGCTAATTGTAAAATAGTTCTGAAACATTAAATAAATGTTGTATTATGTTGTCATATTTGCACTTTCGCCCCTGATATTTATTTTATTTGCAAATATGCCCCTACAAGGATTCATATTTTTATGCTTTTTTCTATTTATTAAATATAGATAATGTGTTCCTAAAATTCCACAAAATTAGGGTTAAATGCTTCATGCCAGTATATTGACACCCATATTTTATTTAGCATTTTTGAATCTATTTGTTAAAAATGAAAAGAGCACATATATCCCCTGTTTAGAGTATAAAATAACAAAAATAGAAACCGATGTCTAAAAATTTCCAAAAAATTATATTAATATAGTTTATCATATTTTAATTACATACCAAAAATCACTAAAAATGAAAAAAAAAACAAAATGCCTAAAAATCAAAAAACCCCAAAATCTTTTATAAAAATCCAAAAATTCATTTAAAAATTCAAAAATACGTTTTTCTATTTTATATTTTTTTTATATAAATATTTTTATATTAAAATTTATTTGGAAAATTTTGGACCTTATTTACTATTTTTAAAATCCAAATCAATTTCAGGTATTTTATTAATCCCTTATTTGAGATAGTTTTGACTTTAAAAATACCTAAATATTAGCAAAAATTCCTGGAAAATTACTAAAACATTATATAAATATGAAAAAAAAACCAAAAACAAGTTATTTTCTTTATTTTATCTATATTTATTAGTATTTATAAATATACTATTGCATATTGTATATATAAAGCCTTATATATGCTATATTGTTTATATAAATGAAAAAGTAATATAAAAAATATAAAAAGAAAATATAAAAAAAGAAAATTAAAAATCAAATACAAAAATATAATACAAAAATAAATAAATAAAATATATAAAATCAAAAACCAACAAAAAGATATCTGTATATACATGATGAATGACTTGGTTGTACACAAATAATCTTAGGCTACCTGTATTGCTCTGTGGTTCAACCTCTAGATGCTTGCTTGCTATGCATTTTATGGTAGAGAAAAATAAATCTTAATTCCACATTTTTGCTATTAATTGATTTATGTATATTGTGGATTAATTGCTGACTAATTGGGGTTTTAGAGTGGTCAACTCATCGACCGCGGTCTCGCATGGTGAGACCTGTGACCCTTTATATCTCCGTGTTATCATAAGGGTGCCACCCACTTGGAGTTCGAGATGGGATAAATGAACATTGCCCCCACACCATTTCTCCATCTCAATCTTAACCACTTCCCATAAATTTGGAGTCAGCCTATACTGTAATTCACAGAGGGTTTAGCATTTTCCTCAAGGTATATATGGTGTGGATAAAGATCTTGGAGATCCGACAATCTCCTGTTTATTGCCTTGCGAGTTTACTCTAATACTTCTAGCAGGCAGATTTCTTGCTCTATGACCATATGTAAGTTGATGATGACCAGAAACTTTTCCTTAGGTTCCACAAGGAAGGCATACTTGAAAGTAGGGGGCAATGGTTGGAGCTCGGGGAGATCTGCATCATCTAAGAAATTTGTTGTTAAATCCGTGATTCAACATCTTTATTCTTTTATTTTAGCTAAAATCCTTGATAAAACACTTTTATATATTCGTTAGTTATTATTATTTATAATTCAACCTTGATTTGTTAATAATTCATATTTATTACTTATTTATATAAAAAATAAAACAATAAGGAAGAAAATAAAAAGAAAAGAAAAGAAAGAGAAGGTTGTATGTATGAAATAAATACAGTCCGACTCGAACCCCAAGACCAGGCTAAGCATTGGAATGGTCGACAAGGAATAAAGTATGAGGGGCTAGGGTTCATAACTTATAAAAATCTAGGAAATCAATTCTCACATGTACATTTTCTTAATTATTTATCTTGCAAATATTTTACTATTTTACTCATCAATAAAACAACCTCAAATAAAAATAACAAAATCAAAAATAAAATATTGTATTTATTATATAGGTATAATGGACCTATTTTGTATATACGCCTATTTATTTGTACCATTAGGTTAACTTCTAAAAAAAATAAAAATATATTTAAAATCCTTAATTATTCTATAATTACATAAATTATTAAATTATGTAATTATTTGTAAATATAATTTATTAAAACTAGATTGTTGTAAATATAGGTATTTTATACCTATTAATAAATGTTTTTATTATTTTACCTTATTTAATTATTTTATTTTATTTATTAAAAATCATAATAAATTATTTTATTAATTTTATAAACTCTATATATTTTAATTATTTTTAAAATTTAAAAATAATTTATATTTTATTTTATGTTATTTAGATCTCTGAATTCCCTTTGGTCCATGGGAGAGTGTTGACTTGCGGTCAACTGCCCCCTTGCCTGGACCCTACCACATTCTCTTGACATGCCTCCTTCGTGGATTTAATCCACTTGATTCACTCCTCCCTCACTGATCACCTCTCCCGATCAGCCCTTGAGGGTCCGAGATTCACGCCTGCTATTCTCTCCTTCGATCCTAACTGATTTTCACGCCTAAAAATTTCTATCCTTCTAGCCTTTCTTTGTAATTATAAAATCCCCTCCAGGCGTCCCTATTCGGATTGATCCATCTTTGATGTCTCTCTCCATCACCTGAAGCTTTAGGCGTGTGATAAGAGTGTTGGACATCCTTCAGAGGAAGGATTTGACATCTAATCGGCGAGACCTAGATGACGTACGGAGAGCTCCATCGCGTAGAGCCTCTGCGGCCTTCCACAATCGCATTTGAGGTGAATACCACCTCGAATTCACCTCCACTTAATTGTTGACCATCCCATATCATCCAGGTAACATTAGACCTCTCAAATTCTCCATTATCGCTTGATTTCAAATCCATAGTAGATCTTTCAACTCCAGCTTCGATCTTTTTTATTGGAGTTCATGATTAGTTGAATCTGCCTCCAATGTGCTCTCGTCTTCACCTCCTATCTAATATGCTTCTTCATAGCACCTCACATTATTCCTCTCAAATCTGTTCGGATCTTAGCACAATCCTCTTCCATCACCATCGCACGAGGATCACCACCTACCCATGCCATTTTCCTTAACTTCTTAGTTAATAACCTTTAGCCGAGGCTGTTAAAGCTTTGAGTCTTCTCCGTAACTTCTGCAGGTCGCTGGATTCCCACTTGGAGCTCCATCCTTTTTTCAGGAACAAGGAGGAGACTGAGGAGCCCGAGAATTCCCCTCTGTGAGATCCGAAGTAGTTGATCATCAAGGCTCAATGTGGAATCGTTCGAAGGACCCATAACAGCCTCTAGAGACTTAATTCGAGCACACAAGAGAGAGATCTGCTTGATTGAACCTCATCGACGGAGGCCTTCATCAACATTCTTCCAACATACGTCAGATCCGTCTGATTTTGAGAGGGGGTTCCCGATCCGATCATGGTTATTTAGTGATGCATAACTCATGGTCGTTCGGTCATATCCGAGCTTCATATCTCAGCTACTCCTAGACAAGCCATGTCACGTGCTTCGCATGAGCCCCTGGGGTAATTGCATCTTCCATTCTGTAGTGTCTTTCTTTTCTAAATAAGTCCCTAGTAGGACACGTGTTGTTCAATCAGAGTTGGAATATTTGCTTAATAATCCTCGTAGTTTATTAAATTTGTTTTTAATCCTTTTATTTTTTAATCACGTGCATATATGCATGCATCCTTGTTATTTTTTGTAATTTTAGTCCTATAAATTTCAGTGGTTAATAAAAGTTGCAGAAGTTTTTAATAATTGCTATTATACCCTTGTAAATATGAGTTCACATGCTATTCATGTTTTATCTGGGAATTTGCATCCATATTCCTAAAGTTTGTATGCTTGTTATCAATTAATCCACAGATGTTAAATAATTACACGTAGGTCCCTATTATCCAAATTTAAATTTGTGCCACATTTTGTGTAAAATAAATGTCATCTTTGCTTTAAAAAATCCCTAAAAATTAATGTAAGTTTTTGCTTTATTTCATTATCATCTCCACTTTTTATTATGTAAAATAATTTATTTTATTATTTTTTAATGATTCCAAAACTCTTTAAAAATTTGATGTTCAATTTATAAAAATCATAAAAATTTGAAAATAGCTTTAAAACTTCCAAAAATTTACTATAGGTGTATTTTGATTTGTTTTAATTTCTATGCAAGTATTGTTTGAAAATCCTTTATAAAAACCAAAAAATATAAATGATAGAAAACACATAAAAATTAATATAAAATCATAGAAAAACTATAAAATACATATTATAGCTTGATTGAAAGCTTGAAAAATCTTAATCATTTGTGTACATAAACCTAATATTTTTACTTTTATTTTCTATTTTAGAAATACAAAAGCGTCTGCTTTATTTTACGTTTGATTTATTTTTTTTTGATTTGAATTGAAAATATTAAAAATCTCTAAAAAATCTAAAAATATACAAAATTATTAAAAATTCAAAAATATTTTTATTTGATTTTTCTAGATATTTTCCCATACTTGAAAAATACAAAAAACTTCTTGTGTGCCTTAATTCCTTTTTTCTTTTATTTGCTTTATTTGAAAAAATACAAATATTAAAAATGTGTTAGAAATCATTAAAAAGTTGAAAATCAGAAAACATAAAAAATATAAAAGTAAAATATTCCATAAAAATTAAAAGCTAAAAACCCATAAAAACCAAGAATTTGCATTAAGAGAACTCCTTTATTTCAGTTATTCTTCTTTGATTTTTATAACCCTGGCATAATAATAGTTGCCTCCTTGTGTTCAACTTTGTGAGCTATACCAAGTTAATAAAAAGAGAATCCAATTTATTTCTTTATTTGGATTAATTTTTGTTGATCCAGGAAGTTGTGGGATGCAACACATTCACTTCATATTCACATTCTTTGCATTAAATACAAAACCCGTGATTTTCCCGCTTATCATCTTGCTCTAACACCGTTGAATATGATTGTGCAGTGAGTGTATCTTGTGTAGCTTCATCTACCACCAACTGAATAGATTTGAGGATCAGATCGCCAAAGAAGTGTCATACTTTGGCAAAAGCCATGTTCGACCCATCTTCCTCACTCCTGGATTGTCCCAAAAGAAATGGGATTTCACAAGTCCGGATAGACCTCTGAGTCTCCAGGAGTGCTGGGAGATGCATGAAGAGTGTTATCTTGAATGAGATGGCAGACCAAATGATCCACAATGCCCTCTCAATATGAGAGTGATTTTGTGGTTGGGTTCTGTCTCCTTGGCACAACTGTCATAACCGTGCTAAGCTCTGCCTCTAACTAGAAGATACTGACTCCATGCTAGATTATGTATTAGGTCTCTGGAATCTAGTTTGCTTCATTTCTAGTTCAACATCTCAAAATTGAATTTTTCCAGAGGTATAGTCAAATAGGGCTCCTGCGGTTCTTAAGAAATCGCCCTAAGATTATAAAGGAATCCTTCCAATTCCTAGAGACATCCATGTCTAGCACTGTAAAGTCCAAAGGATAGTCTTGTCCCTCAATGTTGACTACAACGTTCCTGATCTCACCTCTGGGTCTCTTAGTTGTTGTATCTACAAACTGATGTATGGCTCTCGACTTCCTAAGAGGTCCCAGATTCATGTGTTCATAAAGTGTGGTGGGCATGAGATTGATGGAGGAACTGCTGCCTAACAGAGTACTAACAACTTGATTTCATTGATCTGTCTAGTTACAAACTGTGCATCCATTTCTCTCTTCTTTCGTAGGAGATCATTTCTTATTAAACGTGACGTAGAGATGGAGAGGACGTGTTTCTTTGTTCAGCTTTAGTTTTTCTTGCTGACCCTTGTCGGTGTGCATCTCACCTTAAGGCATTTTCTACAAGCCAGGTCTCTTTCTATCATTTCGTCTAAGGACATAATGAGCTTGATGTTGTCTTTACAGATGTGGGCCATCTCCTCATCATTTTTTTGGTTTTTTATATATTTCTTCTTTACGGTGTTTAGAGCACAGGGGAAAGGGATTGAGTGATCAAGATCAGGAACTAAAACATCACTTTTATTGAAAACAGAAGTCTGTGCATTACTCTAACTAGGACTGACAGAAGGACTTTGACTCGAAGTAGGGAAGGAAAATATCGGCTGATGATGTTGGGGATGCTGTTGCTGCAGCATGTCCTCTTCCTCTAATTCGGACTCGCTCGACTCTAGTGAAAGGTGGTGCTCTGGTGTGGGTATTGATGTCCTCTCCTTTTCTTCTTCTTCCCCAAATGTTTACTTAGGTGTAGATATTGGGGCTATGTCACTGCGTTCCTTTTCTCGATCATGCATGGTTAAGGTCTTTCCGCTCCTGAGAGATATATAATTCATGTCATCATATGAAAAGATATCGTATTTAGAAAAAGAATGTTACGATATTATTACCCAATCTTTGTGTCCAAGGCTATTAGGATTAGCTTGGACTTGAACGGGAATTGCGGTTTGTGGTGTAGGGTACTCATCTCTCCATCTGGAGAGTCGATTGATATCAACTCTCATGTCATGAAGTTCATCCAACACATAATGGAGTTCAGGAGAGATTGTAGATGAGGACCCCTGGCCTTGCATGACCTGGGGTTGCTGGCATTGCTGGTTTTAATAGCACTAGCCCTGCTAGCCCTGGTGCTAATACAACTGCCGCTGTTGCGGGTTTTGGTAACCCAGGCGGTACTGCTGGTATTGTTACTACTACTACTACTATTGTTGGAGATGATATCCAAGTTTATACTATGGTGGTTGAAGGTTGAAAGTAGGGTTGGGATCTTGTCAATTTACTTTATCAAGATTGTACCAGACTCCGTCTATCTCCATGACTTATGGAGGTTCCTTGTAAACTGTCTGGGTAGATGTTTCTTCTATTTGTAGGGCAAAAAGTTGATCTCCACCCCAGTTTCTCTACTGCTCTACCCTTACCCTTTAATGTAGTGAATCTAGTGTATGGGGGCGGGGTGTAGTCAGGGCCGATATTTGGATATTAGATACATTATCAACTAGCTCCTCCATCTACTTGGGCAGTTTAGATATTTTCTCCATATCAATAGATTTATGGAGTTCATCTACCTTCTTATAAATCTGTTTGACCACAGTTAGCATATCAACTACGATTCCCATGTCAGTGCTCTAGTTAGGGGACAGATTTTTCACAGTCTTCTTTCCCCCGTCTTTTGATATGAGTGAAAGAGGGTTGGGCATATATGCCCGCCTTGTGGTTTGTGCATGGCTTGTGTCGGCAAGTTTTTCAAACACTTTGGAAACATTGTCTTCATGTCAACCCAGGTAGCTTCCTCCACAAAAAGCACTAATTAACCCTTGCATTTCTAGGTTCAGACCACTCGCTAGACTTTGGACCAACATCATTTTAATAATGCCATGTCCTAGGCATTTTTGAATTTGATCGGTACCAGTTTTCATGAAATGGTTCATTTGGGAACCTGGTGGAATTTGTGAGTTTGATCCGCATTTGATTAATTCTACTCACTGGATAGAATTTCTTTAAAAATAGAGTCTTAAATGCAAACTAGGTTGATATTACCTCCCCTAAATTTTTGAGCCAATATGCAGTCTTATTAGTCAAGGCAAAGGGGAAGCTTTCAACCTAATATAGTCCTAACTAACCCTAAGATGAGACATGTTTTCATAGACTAGTTTGAAGACTCGAGGATAGAGTATGGTTCTTCACGGTTGTTTCCTCCAAACATGGGAAGCAGCGCAAGGAAGTGCGGTTTGTTCTCGAACACATCCTCGAGAGGTACTGGTCTCAGCCAGCTGTAGTCATTGTCAATCTCCACGAGGTATGTATCTTCCATGGTCGTTTTTTCTTGATTTCTAGCTCCATCTAGTTCTGCTTATCGGGCTCTCAATAGTTCATTCTGTTGCTCAGATGCGGTTATTCGGGTCAAGATTGCTATGATTGGATCATTATTGTTCTTGTTTTCACCAAGATTCTTCTTTAGAGGCATTTTGTCTTCGTCTTCACCTTCAAATATAGATACATCTGAATTAGATACATATGTAGAAGGTTTGAGAGATGCATCAAAGATACAAATTTCTTTGATAGGAAGAGAACTAAAGAGAGGGTTAGTCTGGGATTGACTAAACCCTGAAGATGACTTGTTGGTCCTGGGAAGAGGTTCGTCCCATGACCAAGTGGGCTCGAGAAAAGGGTCATCTCGAACATGGGGAGATATGAAATCTAAGGGGTTCTGTGAAGTGTTCTCAAAGTCCGAACTAAATTCCCTAGAGATACTTTGATGTTAAGAGATTCAGTAAGAGCATGATGATCTAGTCATGAGAGGGAATACACAAGGTGGTACAATTGTACAACCTTTGGACACACAAAAAAAAATAAACTCGTAGATTCACCCACTCTACACTTGTAAAGGCAAGTTAGAGTTCAACAACTTATCTTTTCAATTTTAATTTAATGATAAAACAATCTTTGAGAATATTAAGCGAAGTTTAGGTTCTAGAGAGTGTCATAAAGAGTAGAACGAATTAATATGGCTGGTTGCATCCACATTCATCCGGTATGGGTGTAAGTACGGACTGTAGAATGGCTACCTATATTACTTCAGGATAGTACCTTACACGTTGTCCTATAACCACCCAATCCTCTAAGGGAGACCGTAGATCCCTTATTGAGAAGTAGCTAGTCGTTTTTAAATTTAGTAGCCAGAATGATGCCTCCAGGTTTTTGGCTCTACCCTAAGTGTGTGATTCTTTCCTACATACAATGAGTGAGTTTCTTTATGCAGGATGCCAGACAATGAACTAAAATTTACAATAATTATATGCAGATGAAAATGCCCTAAGAGGATAGTTCTATTAGGGCGAAGAATTGTGAATTAAAATTTGGCTAAGATGAATGACATACTATTGCATCTTGTTAGTGAAAATATATGGCCTAAAAATTACGAGCACAAGCACATATAAATATGTAAGCTAGTGTATGTACACCTAATTCCTACACCACTCAATTAAGGTCCCAACCACATAGAAGGGGTTGAAATAGACTTGAAACACCGCAAAGTGTTCAATCCAAATTATTACAAAGATTAGGAATCAGAGTGACCCTGAAAAAATTGCAGAAAATAAAACTATTATAAATGTTTCTCATAAAATAAATCAACAATCTTCTTCGCAGATCCTTGATTTTTATCTAAAAAATTGCTTCGAGTTATCTGTGAAGAGAGAAAATGCGGTTAGTATCTAGAGCGAGAGAGAAATGCAAATAAAATGCAGAACGAACAAAAAAACCACAGAAATTAAACATTCAATAATTAATTATAGAAATTTAATCTAAACCCTAAAAATAAATCTTTCCTAGCAACAGTGCCATTGATGAATGTGGATCCCACCTCTTTAATAGTTGATGAAGGTAGTATAAGAGACACAAAGAAATTCATCGAAAATCACAAATTGTGAATGTTGTGGAACAATTTTTACTTGGTAGGTATATTAAGGTCGAACATAGCGAACAATAATTTTTAATTACACAGTTTTAAATTAGTTTAAGTGATTAATTAATTGCTTTGTTAATCTCTAAGTCTGGAAAAAGAATGCAATGCAGAGAAGAAAAATAAGCAAAAAGACAATGAAGCATTGATATGTGATATATAATTTTAATCCGAAAAAGATGAACAGTCAATTCCTCAAAATAAATCACAGATCAAAGACGGATTCACGAAATATTTATCAATTGATTTTCATGCTGCATGATAAAAGATTAATCCATTAATAATTCTGCAAATAACGAGATTACTTAATCATTTTTATCTAAGAATATTTGACCTCGAAATTCCATGTGTATTACTTCTCAAAAATAATAAACTTAATTATACCAGATAACAAGAAATAAATCAATTCCTCCTCCTTAAATAAGCCACTTCAGAGATTAATTCCTAAAAGAATTTGATCACTTATCAAAATAGAATTAATAAAATTAAATATCCTCAATCAACTATCTGTAAAATTAATAAATAATTTTCGTAATATAAAATAGCACAAATCTATCAAAAATTAGCTTACATTGATCAAAATAGATACTCAAACAATAATCGAATTAAGTCAAGCTCTGATCTATCCACAAGATACGTAAGATGAAATGGCATTGAAATAACTTCAAAATGACATAATGTACTCAAAAATCAGAGTTCAAAAAAGAATATTTGCTAAAATGAAGTTATGAGCACTAAAATGCAATAGAAATAAATTATTCTTGCCAAAAATGGTCCCTGGAGGGACTTATTTGTAATTATGGAAACCTGCTTGGGTCTCCTTACAATTTACCCAAGCGAGCAAAAGCGTCAGACATGACTTGGGTTGGGAGGGGTCTTTTGTAGTTTTCCAAGAGGGCAAAGGCCTCCCTAAAAAAATCTCATCACTAGCACACGCTAGGCACGTGCCTTAGCTGGCGGGGGCCTCTTTGATAATTCTAATGCTTTGGTGTCCGCCAATGTAATTTACCCCTAAAACACGTGATACACACATGTCGAAGGAGGCTTGGGGCGGAGGTAAAGTCTTGGGGTATGTGTCTTGGGTGCCTGAAGCCATGGTGTGGGCTGAGGCAAGGGCTCAGGCTCCCGAGCCTACATGTGGCGCGTTTGTGATACTAAGGTCCACCGAGGTTGAGGGCGTAGATGTAGGCCCTACACGAACTGTGGTATCTAGGCAGGGGTCGTGATCCAATAGTGGTTGTATGATGGGCGTCAGACAAGGAGAAGCTGGCGAGGGGCGGCAGAGCTCGGTCGTGAAGAGGTGACTGAGCGTGGTCAGGTGGAGCAGTCTCCACCTCCGTTGACACACGACTGGAGGTGGAGTGGACGAAGTCGATGACACTAGAGGTGGTGGTGAAGCGAAGATGATCGATAGAGAA